>JAUMJL010000489.1:0-255855 GCA_033558185.1 Dromococcyx pavoninus
GCTGAACAGATGTGTCTTCTTCTGTAACCATCTCTGTTTGCAGCCTTTCACTATCTAAAAATGCAAGGTCAGATCCAAAGCTGGACCCAAAGCTCCAATTAGCAAAGATTTGTCTGTTGCAGAGTTCATGATAACATTAAAATTAGTCCTTGGAAAGTAATAGCATATGCATGAGATTTCTGGGAGAACTGATACACCTGCGTGTAAGTGGGAAATATCTTCTGTAACCAGAATCTGAGAATGGTTTGGGTTGGAAGGGACCTTTAAGCTCATCGGATTCCACTCCACTGCCATGGGCAGGGACACCTCCCACTGGATCAGGGTGTTCAAAGCCCCATCCAACCTGGCCTTGAACCTCCGGGGATGGTGAAGCCACAACGTCCTGTGCCAGGACCTCACCAACCTCATCAGGAAGAATTTCTTCCTAATGTGTAATCTAAACCTTCCTCTTCCCATTTAAATCCACTTCTCCCTGCCCTATCACCCCAGGCCCTTGTAAAAAGTCCCTCTCCAGCGTTCCTGCAGCTCCTTTCAGTACTGGGAGCCTTCTCTTCTCCAGGCTGAACAACCCCAACCCTCTCAGTCTGTCCTTATAGCAGAGATGCCCCGGCCCTCCAGAAGTTCATGATAACACTAAAATGAGTCTTTGGAAAATAATAGAATGCGCATAAGATTGCTGGGAGAATTTATACACCTGCATGTAAGTGGGAAATATCTTCCGTCCCAGCTCTTGTCTCGTTACACACGATTGATGGGAACCATTCCCTCACGCTCCAGCGCCGGTTTCCGAAACTCCAAGAGAGTCTGAGAGAGTTTATTTGCCGGTATTTTCGGTATCGTAGGAACATCGCGACATTGACAACGAGGAGCCAGCCCGTGCCTCGCCGGAGTCACCCAGCACCTCGGTGTCACGTCCCAGCTCCCATTCAACAAAACCCCAGCAACTTCTCCAGGCGAGGCGAGAACAGCCCCGGGGATGGAGAGGGAGGGAACGGGACCCGGCGCTGCCCCGGGCCGGCGGCGGCTGTGAAGGAGGGACCGTGGGAGGTGGCGGGGGAGGAGTGAGGCGGAGGGCAGGGCCGGCGGGCGCCGCAGAGGCCCCGACACCGCCGGAGCGGAGGTCCCGCCGCAGCCGCCACAGCCGCCGCCGCCATGGCCGGGCGCCCCCCGCGCGCCGCTCGCAGGTAGGGCCCGCGCCCCCGGACCCGCGCTGCTGCGCGGGGTCCCCGCTGCCCGCCCGCCGCCGGCACCCACCGGGCAGGGAGCGGCGCTGCGCGCTCCGCCATCACCGTGCCGGGCGCCCGCGCGGCGAGGAGGGGCTGCCGGAGCCGCCCTGCGCAGAGGCGCCGCTGAGCCCCGGCCGGCACCTGCCCGGTGAGGAAGCCACGCGGCGACCCCGCGGGTCCCCTCGCTGCACGCCCGGTGAGCGGCGGCGCTGGGTACCGGTCGGCACCCGCCTGGGCAGTCAGGGCGCCGCAGGGTCCCCGCCCGCTGAGGAGTAGCGCTGGGCGCCAGGTGAGCACCGGCGCTGGCTACGGGCCGGTCCCCGCCCGCCGAGGAGCCGCGCTGCACGCACGGTCGGTACCGGCGCCGGGCGCCCGCGGGCTCTCTGCCCAGGGAGCAGCGGCTGCGAGTGCCGCCGGTCCCCGCTCTCTGCCTGCTCAGTAACGGCGCTGGGCACCAGTCGGTCCCCGCCCGGTGAGCAGCGGTGCTGGGCACCAGTCGGTCCCCGCCCGGTGAGCAGCGGTGCTGGGCACCAGTCGGTCCCCGCCCTGTGAGCAGCGGTGCTGGGCACCAGCCGGTCCGCTCGGTAAGCAACGGTGATGCGCACCCGCGGGACCCCGCTCGGTGAGCACCGGCGCTGGGCACCAGCTGGACCCCGCTCAGTGAGCACCGGCGCTGGGTACCAGCCGGTCCCCGCCCGGTAAGCACCGGTGCTGCGCACCCGCGGGACCCCGCTAGGTGAGTAACGGCGCTGGGTACGGGCCGATCCCTGCTCGGTGAGTAACGGCGCTGGGTACCAACCGGTCCCAGCCCGGTGAGCAACGGTGCTGAGCGCCCGCGGGTCCCCGCGCTGCCCGCGTGGTGCGGAGCGGCCGCGGTCCGCGCCCTGTCCGTAACGGCGCTGGGTACCAGCCGGTCCCTGCCCGGTCAGTAACGGCGCTGGGTACCAGCCGGTCCCTGCCCGGTCAGTAACGGCGCTGGGTATCAGCCGGTCCCCGCCCGGTCAGTTACGGCGCTGAGTACCAGTCGGGTCTCGCCCGGTCCGTAACGGCTCCAGATGCCGCGCTGGGCGCCCGCGGATACCCTCGCCGCACGTTGAGCAAAGGCGGTGCGCAGGGTTCCCCCGCTGCCCGCACGGTGAGGAACGGCTGTGGATGTCCCGTGTCCTCGCCCGCGGCCCCGGCTCCCCTCTCTCTGCTTATGAGTAACGGCTGTGCCGCTGTACCCCGGTGCCAACCCCGCCGCCTCAGTGCCGGGCGCCCGCCGCCTCGGCTCCCCCCGGCACGGGAGGCGCAGGGAAGGGCTCCCCGCAGCCTGAGGGCGGTTGCGGGGACAGCGCGGTTCGGCGCTGCGGTGCCAGCCGAGGGAAGCAGCAGGAACGGGAGTCTCGGGGGCTCGGGAGGAGCAGGAACGGGCACCGCGAATTCCTGTTGGGCTGCAGAGGGGCTGGGGATGCGCCGCTGCCTCCCAGAAGGTGGTCAGTCTCCAAGGCTTCACTCCTGCACGAAATTAAAGGGCTTCTTTTAAAATAACAAAAAACTAGATTGGTCTAATTTTGCTCTAACAGCTGCTTTTCATACTGTAGCGTCCTAAGAGAGACAGCCAGCTAATTAGTTCTTAATAAAACACCTCTGCTGGAATCACTTCGACACTTGTACAGTAAGTCAAATTCTTTCATGGGGAAAGGAAACCTGAAAAGCGCCAGGCTTTTATTAGCCCAGCACCACCAAACATTTATTTATAGCAGTTATGAACAATGGATTAGAGCAAAACTTCCCTCAAAACTGAAATTGATGCACAGATTGGAGCAGCCTACCAGAGATGCAAGATGTGGTTAAGCATCATTTTCAACAATCAAGTAAAATTGCATTTTGATGACAGCAGACAGACCAAAGTATTACAGAAATTGTACCATTTAAGTATGATCCAGGCTATCAGAGGCAAAATTGCATGTGTTGCAAATTATTGCAATTTGTTTTGGTTTTAGTTGCTTCCAGTGCAGTGTCCCAGTGAGGGCTGAGTGGTAAAAACGGTAGAAATAAAATTTGGAGGAAGCACAGCCCTAAAAATAAGGCAGTGAAACAGTAGGGAGTGCAGTGATAGGGCAAGGGGGAATGGTTTTAAACTGAAAGAAGCGAGATTTAGATGAGACATTAGGAAGAAACTCTTCATGATGAGGGTGGGGAGGCCCTGGCACAGGCTGCCCAGGGAAGGTGTGGCTGCCCCATCCCTGGAGGTGTTCAAGGCCAGGTTGGATGGGCTGTGAGCCCCCTGATCCAGTGGGAGGTGTCCCTGCCCGTGGCAGGGGGGTTGGAACTGGATAGGCTTTGAGGTTCCTTCCAGCCCAAACCATTCTCTGATTCTATGGTGTGTAACTACCTGAATGCTCAGGAGGAACTGGTTGGGGGAGGGAGGGACAACACTTAAACAGATGATAATTATGTGTAGGAGAAATTGCTTTTATTTACTTGAAGGAAACAAATAGCTTTAAAGCAACCCCTCAAAGAGAGCAGACTGTTTCACATCAATACTGGTCAAAGTTTAATAATGTTTTTGCACTTTGATCTGAATTTCCTGATCTAGAAATAGTCCTTCCCAATTTTTCTCTTGGTATTTTAGGATGAAATGAGCAGGATTTAGCTTTTTTACCTTTTTTTTTAATTATTAATCATGGCTAGTAGTTTTTCTTTGCAATTTTACACACTGAATACCAAGGTGATTATACAAACTTTAGCATTTTATAGGAAGCCACAATATGAAAGGGAGAGGGACTCAGAGTTTAAGGCCAAAGAAACTTTTAGCATGTTTTTTATCATGTTATCTGGTGCTGTTTCTATAAGAAAAAATGGGTAGAATGTAATCTTGACCAGGGACCTTGATCATATTCTTAACAGACAATCTTAAAGCTATTAAGTTAGACAAGCTGCTGCTGTCCTTGCTTATGGTCTTGCTTTCACTCCTGCACATTTACCTCCTCACAGGCATACAAGCACCTTCCAACTCCACATGATTGTTGCTAGGCTTTTTTATCACGGTATAAAACTGAGGAAACCAATCATACTCCACTCCAGAGCTCTGCCATCTGGTCAGCTCTTCACCCCAGCTAGGCTTATTACCCAGAAAACATCATCTAGCTCTATAGTAAGGCCAAGGCTTTTCTTGCTCTTGTGAGCCACATACCTTTTTTTCTTCCTGTACTTTAACTCAGACTTCCTTGCACCTTTCTCTTTTTCATCTCTTTTATCTCCTGAAGCTGGTATGTTGACTGCTGCTTGTTATTTGTTAATCAAGGTAACCCTTTCTTTGCTGAACAACTATGTAAGCTTCATACTTTCTGTCTGAATAAGGGTCAGAGGACTCCAGGAATGGAGGTAACCAGAACAGTGACTAATTGATGCAGGCTGTTGCTGCCTTCACCAGGAAACCTTGGGAAAAAAGTGCACCTGGAGAACCACGAGACAGACAGCTTGTCCTCATACACCTTCAGTCATCATGCCCACTATGAGATCTCTGGGCAACTTTTATTAGGAACTAGTAACAGCAGCTGTCAAAAAATGTTAGCATTTAGGACCTTACCAAAGAAAGTTTTCACTGTCAAACTGTTATAAATCAAATAGTATTTGCATCTTCCCTACAGAATCACTTCAGGCACTGGCTTTCGGTGGCTGTTCACGCTGGATCTTACTGACCTACACCCAGCTTCCTAAATCAAGGCTGCAGCTTTGCCCACCTTGCTCCTGTCACACATTGCCATCACTACCTGAGTTCAGGGTACACATTAATTCCTGCTCAGTACCTTCCCATGCTTTGGCTTACATATCTGAGGGCAAAAACATAAGCCCTGGATTTGGATGCCTGCAGCCACTGCAGAACACAGCAGAGAAGCCTGCTGGCCTTTGGGCATCCACTGGTAAATCCAGATTTCTGGCAGTAGCTTCTTACAGTGAATGCTTACCCTGGGGGTCAGATGAGCAGCTGCAGAGAGCTACACAGAACCGGTAGCCATCACTTTTTCTTCAAGCAACTAAAAGGCATTTTTAGTGCACGTTGCAGCTGGGAAGCTGTAACTGTGGTCTGTAATGATTTATTGGGTTTTTATGGTGGAGAAACAAAACCACATTTAATAGGTTAAACATACCAGCTTGCACTTTACTTTTTCAGGTGAGAAGGAGGAAGAAAAATACTTGAATTTTTTATAAATAAGCCAGGAACTTATGTGCTTATGTCCCCTGTGTAAGCCAGTGACTAATTGGGATATTGTTGCACAGCTGCCTGAGGAAATAGAACCACCTCTTGTGGTAAAACTGCAGCTTCTCTGCTCAAGTAAAAACATATCCACGTATACAATTTTTAGCCAACCCTGTATATCTCAAAGTAGTCTTAGCTGACAAACAGTAGTCTTCAGACACATCGCTCAAACTGACACATGCTTTCAACTCACCTTTTGTATGAATACTGAAAAGAAAAATGAGAGATAATAGGTGTTCTTCAATTCAGAATTAGAAGCAGCACTGGGGATTAGAAGCAGCAGTAGACTGAACAGTAATTCAAAAGAATTAAAAAGCATATCCACCCAACACAGATGAGAAGTAGCAGAGTTGAAATTTTAAACGGTGAAAAGTGCGTCTGGCTGTTTTTGAGAAACTTGCTCTCCTTGTAGTACAAAAATTTTTGTATTGCAAACACAAAGTGAAATAAATATCTTTGCTTTATCTCAGTAAATCCTGACATGGCAGAGAAATTGGACACAGAGAGAACAAAGAATGGCTGAGAAAAGCCTTTCTAGTTTTACAGGGTCCTGCTGGAAATCAAGAATTTTCTGCATTTGATGAATATGCCAGGGCTGACAACAGGTGCCAAGTGTTAAGACAAAAGCTACGAAGATATCCAAAGGGTGCGTCCGTATCAGGTCTTGCTTGGAGACAGGAGGGATGTGGCACGTACTCATTGCCCTTGGTAACTTGCACAGCAACACTAATGTCACAGACTTCAGCTGACAGCTGCTCTTATGGTCCAGCAAAGCAGCCCACATCTTGTAAAACAGAGAAAACAGATTTGGTGGCTTTGTGATAAGATGCTTTTAGGAATGAGTGAAATAAAACTTCGATCCTTTAAGGGGACAAAATTGCAGGTAAAGACCCAAATTACCCAACAGTCATGAGACTAAGCTAGACATAAAAGTTTCTTTGAAGAAATCATTAAAAAGTTTTTAAAAACTCCAACAAAAAACCCACCATAGAACAACAGCACAGAAACCATGGGGAATCAGAACTAAGAATTTAATTTGGGTAATTGTCAAATGGAAGTATGCAAAGACAACTGCTCAGGGGTGATGCCTGGTATTTGGTGGGAGCGACCACATGACTTACAGATCTTTTCTCCATATTTTTCCACCTCTGTGAGTAAAAGAGAAATACAAATATTATTTAAATAAAAGAGGACAAATGAAGAAATTCCCCAAACAAGGGTGTAATGTCAGAAGTTTCATTATCAAGACAACTGCATGCGTTAGAACAATAGCTGGTGTCACATATGAGGATGAAATTTGGTTTTCTGAACTGATGCAGAAACAGTAGTGCATTCCTACCAGAGGAATTGGTTTAATATTTTCTGGGTATGCTTTTCATTTACAAATTAACAGATAAATTTGCCAGATGTTTTGAGAGGAATGGCCAGAAAATTTGTCTGCTGCGATGTGATCATTTTGGATATTCACTGCCTTCTTACAATGTCAGTTTGATTGTCAGTGTTGTGAATTCTTGAAGTGACATGCTGCATCCTGTTTTCATGGGGAAGTGCTTTAAACAGTTCCTTAACCTGGCCAACCAATGTGGTCAAACATAGGCAGCAATTCTCAGATATATTTTCCTTCAGTGAGGTCAGGGGAGAAAATCATCGGCTGAAAGTTGTAGAAGGAATTTCAGTTGTCAAAGGGCATTGCTATGTGGACAAGGTAACTGATCCCTTGAGCAGGGAGACTGTGGGTGACATGAGCAGGGAGACTTGCAGAAATGGTAAAGAAACTAACTATAGCATTTCCATGCTTTGTTTTGCCAACCCAGTGCCCACTATAGTGGCAAAAACCTGTTGCTTAATACCAGACTTGCATCTCCCTTCTTCTCTTATTTCATCAATATCTCATCTGTTTTGAATTCTTTAATCCAGGCTACCCTAGCCTCCCACATGAACTTCACACTTCTTTTCCTGAAAACATCCATTAATATCCTCTTTCAGTTCCTGCTCTACTCCTGTGCATCACTTCTCCCCTTCCTGACAGCAGTGCCTGTAATAGTGTCAGTCACTCTGTTCACAGTTCTGCCTGTAGCTACCAACCCTCCTTCTTCATCATTCAGTCCGCTCCTCCTTCAAATGTCCTTCCCTTGGGATTGACTTGAGAAACCCTAGCAAGTCACAGTGGCAATTTGATATGTCCTTAATTTGTTGATATGCTGTTGATTTTATATGTGATGCAGACTTCCTTCCAGTAATCAGTGTAAGCACACTTATTAGTTTAGCAGGGTTTTGCCATCTCCTTCCTCAGCCCTATGTTAATTACTTTAATCTTGAAGGACCAGCAACTCAAACACTAATAGCCAAGAAGCTCTGAGCATTCACCCATTTATTTTCTCTAAAATAAACTAAACTTCTACATTTAGACAAATAGCTTTAATTCCCAGCTCTCTGGATAAAATGCAGGAGCAGCTGCCCCTCTCCCTGCAGGTTGTGCAGGCTCCTGGCGGGTGCTGGCTGTGCTCCCTGGGGAGCAGCAGGGAGGGAAAGCCTGCCACAACGCACATTGAAACACTACATATATCATCAGCTGGGCCAGAATCTTGTGGAGGTTGTTTCCCAGTTTTTTAGCAACCTCTTTGCTTATCAGTGGATTAGAGAGTGCTTCAAACTGCATGTACTAATACACCTTTCCTTCCTCCTGCTTCACTGAAAACAAAAGGAAAACACTGTACTCAATATTTCTGTTTTTCTTTTAATAAGAAGTACAGATTTAGTATGTGCAGATTAATACTATGATTGCTAGGATTTACTCGGTGCTCAGTATGAGTTTTAAACCTTTTTTTAGTCCTGTCAACCTTGGATTATTTTCATTAATCTCTTTAGTTTCCCCTCATTAATTTTCTCCACTTCAAGACTTGCCTGATAGTTTTTAAATATCTGGCTGCTGCAAATGCCCATGACACACATTAGGTAGTCAGTGTTTTTATATAAAAGCTGTGTTCTCTCTTGGTTTAGCATCACAATTTTTTTATGTATCTAATTATTCTTGACTGCTGAGTAAGAAAGTGTCCTTTCTAAACCTTGCTTAAATTTAATTTATAACTGTAAGGAGAAGAGCTTTAAAAAAAAGTCTAACACAGAACCAGATGCTGCCATGTGTATTTTCCAGCTGATGAAATTCAAAACTGGTCAGCAAGCCCTTTATAACCATAAGTGGTAACGTTTAAGTCTGGAACCTGCCCTCTACACTCTGTTTTGAGCCGGCTTCATGCACTTGCAGTAAACAGCTTCCGAGTATTACAGGAGTGTTTTGTTTTCTGGAAGAGTTTTGATTTGTTATATGAACTGCTGAAAATCTGGAATTCATTGAACTGAGACATCTTTGTGTGATAGTTAAAGCTTTTTAATCAGAAAGATGCACAGTTTAGGATGCCTAGACTTGGATAATGGTTTGATCTCAACGACTGGCTTTCCCAAAGCTACACCAGATGCACACAAGGTGTGGTATTTTATAGGATTGGTTACCTATTGGCAACTATACAACCCCTTAGCTTTCTACATTTTTTTCTTACCTGGAGGTTCATTTTCTTGTTGGAGTGGTAGCGCTGGACGCGTGGGGTGGGTTGAGTCCAGAACACTTTAGCATAACCCTAAAAGTAAGAGTTGTAAGAGTGTTCAGCAGGCCCAGGGGGGGCTACAGGGCTTCTCTGTGCAGAAATCTTAAGTTACTTGGGTACTGTCATTTCCTTTCAGCAAAGGCTCAGTTTATTTAGAACGCTCCATAGCACTGGACTTTATTTCAGCAATGAAAAACTTAGACCATCCCAATGTAGTCCTTGTGAGATTGCTTAGCTGTCAGAATTTCATATACCAGGCACAGGGTATCTCCTCCAGCTGTACATGACATGCAGTGGCTCTTCAGAATATTACAGGGAGAAAGAAATCTCTTAGTTTCCAGAACTCTGTTTAAATTAGATCCGAATCCTTTTCCCCCGAGATTCATTTATAAACTGTCTATGATATTTCAGTTTGAAAAGGGAACAGGTTATATCAGCAGGGTAACAGTTCCACAACATACTTATAGATTGTTCCTGGTTTGTGTTGTCAAGGCAGTGTCCACCTTCCTGGTGAAAAATGCATATTAACATTGTAGACATCAAATAAAAATGAACAGCTCATTTATTTTTAAAAGGAAAAGATTTTCATGCTGTGATATTGCACTAGAAAACCCATCATCCTCACACAGATTCTGGAATAGGACCCTCCACTCAACTAGAAAAAAATAATTGTTTCTTGAATTTGTAAAAATACAGAAGTAATAGCATAGCTGTAAAGGAGCTTGTTTAAATGGGCACGTTGTACCTGCTGATAAATTAAATCCTAAGTGTAATACATGCCATAAATTCAGTGAAATCCAGGTCATATTATTCACATTCTTAAAAATAAATAGCATATATGAACTATATCAGTGGTTCGATTGATGTTGTTTAAATGTTAGTATAATTACAAAATACAAAGTTTTGATGCTTTTGGAAGTACAACCATATTTCTGAGGTTATGGAAATCAATACTGTACCTTATAGAACAGCACATCTGAGTATAAGTGAGAGATGTCTTTTGGTACTACCATCAGCAGATTTTTATTGCATACAAGTAAAATTAATTAATTGGTAAGCACACATCTGCTGAGTACAGCAGATGAATTTCTGATTCAAAAGGAACAGCTTTTAAGGTATCATGTATTAAGAGAATAATTTTACTACTGAAAAAGTAGAGAAGGACCATAAACAAATAATACGAATACAAATAATAATCCAAATCCAGTAATGAAAACCAACCAAACAAAAAGAGGCCATTGGACAGAGTTTACTTTGGTATGGATTGCTTTTGGATACACAGAACTAGACCTCTCCATTATACTGCATCTCTCTCCAGCTGGTGTTGTTACACGGCTTGGACAGGAGCACTCTGTGCTGGGTTAGGAACTGGCTGGATGGCCGGGCCCAGAGAGTGCTGGTGAACGGGGCTGCGTCCAGCTGGCGGCCGGACACCAGTGGTGTCCCCCAGGGATCAAGTGTTGGGTCTGGTTCTGTTTGACATCTTCATCGATGATTTAGATGAGGGGATTGAGTCCATCATAAGTAAATTTGCGGATGACACCAAGTTGGGAGGGAGTGTTGACCTGCCGGGAGGCAGGAGGGCTCTGCAGAGGGACCTGGATAGGCTGGAGAGATGGGCTGAGTCCAACAGGATGAAGTTCAACAAGGCCAAGTGCCGGGTCCTGCACTTTGGCCACAACAACCCCATGCAGCGCTACAGGCTGGGGACAGAGTGGCTGGAGAGCAGTCAGGTGGAAAGGGACCTGGGGGTGCTGATGGACAGGAGGCTAACCATGAGCCAGCAGTGTGCCCAGGTGGCCAAGAAGGCCAATGGCATTCTGGCCTGCATCAGGAATAGTGTGGCCAGCAGGACGAGGGAAGTGATCCTTCCCCTGTACTCGGCGTTGGTGAGGCCACACCTTGAGTATTGTGTTCGGTTCTGGGCCCCTCAGTTCAAGAAAGATATTGAGGTGCTGGAGAGGGTCCAGAGAAGAGCAGCAAAACTGGTGAAGGGACTGGAGCACAAGTCCTGTGAAGAGAGGCTGAGGGAGCTGGGGTTGTTTAGCCTGGAGAAGAGGAGGCTCAGGGGTGACCTCATCACTCTCTGAAAGGAGGTTGTAGACAGGTGGGGGTTGGTCTCTTCTCCCAGGCAGCCAGCAACAGAACAAGAGGGCACAAGCTTAGACTCTGCCAGGGAAGGTTTAGGCTGGATATCAGAAAAAAGTTCTTCACAGAACGAGTAATGAGGCATTGGAATGGCCTGCCCAGAGAGGGGGTGGGGATCACCATCCCTGGAGGTCTTTAAAATAAGGCTGGATGTGGCACTTAGTGCCATGATCCAGTAATCATGATAGTGTTGGATTAAGGGTTGGACTTGATGATCTTGGAGGTCTCTTCCAACCCAGATAATTCTATGATTCTATGAATGATCCACCACTAAGAAAACAATAGTAATTTTGCAAAACCTGGATTTAAGTGCATATCTGTTTCTTGTGCCTTGGAATCAAAAGAACTTAGACTTTGCAGTGTTGATCAGAGTAAAACTTAATTGCACCCAAACACATGAAACAAGAGGCAACCTCTGTTCTTAATGAAGTTAATAGGAAGAGCATGGCTGCTGCTGGGCTCTACTGAAGCAGGGGAACATCCCTGCCCCAGAGACTGTGAGCACCTTCAGCTTCCTTTGTACTGTGAGTTAAGGGCTTTTGGAAATTTTGGGTGCATTGCATAATCTCATGGTAACATATTTTTTTTAAAAAAGCCTGGACAAGCCAATGGTTGTGATACAGAAGGACGATTTAAATACCCTTTTTGTTCATCATGTGTGATGCAATTACATGGTCAGCTTCACTGAAGTCCTTGTAGGGTCATTCCTAAACTGTGGGGCAAGTGAACTTGTCTGTATCTGAACTAACATATCATAGAAACACTTCTATCTGCAAGGACCAAGCATGAAAAAGAGCAAGTGGCATCACAGAGTAATTTATTCTCAGATTCTCTAAGTGGAAAACTAAAAATCCATGTCTACTCACACTTCTCTGGTCTATGTTTTTGCTTTAGGTATAAATGCAAGAATACAAATCTAGGAAGTACCTACATAATCACAGTGCAGATAATGGTAAGGTTATCTGAGAGCCTGACCTGAGCTTAGTCGGTGGTGCTGGACCTCGTGCATCACAGTGAAAAGTCAAACATTTCCAGCCTTTTTATCACAACAGTTTCATAGTTATTCTGAAGTTCATTGCAAAGCAATGCCTGAGGAAGCTCTGCAGTTTATCTACATCAGCCACCAAGGAAGAAAATTAGGTTAGTTAAATTAATGACTCATTGATCTGATTCACCTTTAGACTCTCAGAGATAATGTCCTGTCTTCCCTATGTATAGTTAGAAAGGCATTAGATTTTGGGGGATAGAAAGAAGGATTCATCTTGCCAGAAAAATCTCAATCATCATTTCTTGGACTGAAATCTCTTGCTTTTCTTATGCTGGTATAAGCCAGGAGACAGTTGAGCACTGAACACTCAGTCCTATTGATCACATTACAGCCCATGGAAGAAAGGTTTCACAAACTCAAGCAAGCCAAACCAGAGGCAATGTTCGTAGTGTTGTGATGGAATTACACAAAAGCATGTTTTATCATATTAGAAGCCAAGATAATTAGAGACAGCTTCATTTTGTTCACAACTCTGACAATGTTGTTGTGCTTTAAAAAAAAAAAAAGCTTTTAAGCAAGTGGGTTTTGAAGCCTGGTTATCTCTAAGTTATCACAGCCTGCAATTTATTGACATATAGACTTAGGATCAAAATTGATAATAGTAATATCCCAAAGGATGTTATTTGTAACAAATCAGAATTGTTCAGGAATATTTCAGGCATGTAAGCTATGTTACAATAAGATTTTTTGTGTATAAGTGAAAACAGAATGTATTCTTTGGCATTAAAATAACTTCAAAATGTACCCTGACATTTTAGCTCAACAGTTTACGAACATAACTGCAGGTGGTGATAGAAACAATGCTGGATAAATGAGAATAAGAAGCTTCTGTGAATAGTTTAGATGAAGACACATTTTTAGACTATTTCTTTACTTTTCTGAAACCAGTAGTTAAGGTAAAAATATATTGATTTCCAAGGACTGTTATAATCCTAAATGACATTTTGAAAGATTTAGCAGGAATCTAAACTGATTTGGCTTTCTTTCAAATAAAAAGGGCTGGAAACCAGGATGGAGTTGAAGAAATAATACATTTACTAGATAGGTACTTTTGAAAGTACTTTAGATACTGTTAAAGTGAAAACATTTACCACAGTCAGATTCAGTTGAGCAGGCACTAAAATCACAACTACATAGAATAGACTTGGCCAATTGTTTTTTGAATATGTAGACAGGCTGGTGAAGCTGCCTGTCCAAGGAAATGAGAAGGCTGTGAGCTGCCTGAGGTTTTATAGCTGTCAAAATGATTTTACAGTTGGGTAATGTTATTTCTGAGAACTGTGGAAGAAGGGTAGGGTCTCCATGGAAGAATATCCACCAAAGCTTCCGGCTTTGCTCACAGCAGCCAAGTCTTTGTTTTCTCGGGGATGGGTGAAAGGGAGGAATTGAAGCAGGTGGGTTCAAAATACCTGCTTGGATCTTCTCTTCTGCCCAACAGAAGTTCAAAATGCCAAAATATCTGCAGGCCACCATTATGTTGAAGATGAGGGTGACCTGACCGTTCCGCTTAACACGCTGCCTCCTTCATGAATTCAACCAACCACACAGGCTGGCATGGTTATTTGGTGGTAGGAATGATCATTCTGGAGTAGCATTGTCTCTGTGTTATAAAAGGTTTGGTAGAACATCAGCTCAGCTGCTTGTATGCCCCCTGGAATCCTGATAATAGGATCACCTCATGCTATTTTTTATCCCTCTACTCTGGTTGACTTGTATCTCAGAGATGCCTCCTACCAAAAGAGTAAAAAGGAAAAAAAAAGGAAAAGAAAAAAGGTTGTCATGCTTTCCTGATTAGTTTGGATGCTTATTGGTGGCTGAGGAGTCTTCAGGAATTTGGAATAAATATTTTATTACCATTTCCTTTAGTATTCAGAAACATTAAGTTCTGTGATATGGAAAACTGCATCTTTAACTATGCTCTGTTGAAATCAGTTCTTGGTTCTCATGATTTGTAATAAAGGAAGAGTACAGCATGATTTTATAGCCCCTCAGCTAGTCATATGTATACTTTTTATTTCCAAGACCTCAAGCTGTTCCATAATTCAGATTCTGTGTTTAAAAATCTGGTTTCCCAGTATCACCAGCCCCTTTTCACTAAGCTTTGCCTTTTAGCTTTTTTGAAATAGCTGAAAGTGATTCTGTGACAGTAGGAAATTCCCAAGCTCTCTCTTAAATATCTGGGGTCAAGTCTGCCCTTCGTTAAGCTCAGATTTCCAAAGCTGAGTTTATTATTTCTGAGGAGACCCATTACAAAGAATTTCAGAAAGTCTGCCAAACACTAGAAACATGCCACTCAAAACATGAAAGTGGTGTTCACTTTCCTATCATGCACATAATCCTGAGTACCTACCACATTTCAATTACACTTTTACAGACTATTTGATTTGTAATCAGTTTAAAAAGGAAAACACTGAAACAGCTCCCAAGTTTTGATTAGCTGCATGCATTTTCTATTCAAATAAAATCATGACATACGCGTTTAGTTTTAAGTTACTAACATCTTTGTCACATTTCCTTTCAGAAGTACTTAGTGTCTGCCTTGAATGTAATTAATGAAAAGCTTTTATAGAGTAAATTTGAGATCTTTAAAAGATAACCTTTAAAGAAAGTTATCAGTCAGTGAAATGCTCCAGTGCACGTGCTGCACTTTGAGGCCTGTTTTGTCAGTGTTTGTCTTTTGTTTCTCTGATGCTCAGAATCAGAAATGAAAACCTAGTTGAGAAGCTTGACTGTGAGGTTTGGCTATATAATAAAAACAAGATGTCAAAAAATGCTTAACAAACTAGTTAAGCCAAGATTAACATCCTCCACATGAAATCACCTTTTTTTTCTATGTAATTTTCCACAGTTTCTCCCCAAATGTTCACCTGGATGAGAGGAGCAGTCAGAGATCACAAGCTGGTTGCTATGTGCAAGAAACATTTAAATTAGACTTTTAAAAATTACCAAGTTATGGCACAAAAGCCTGTTTTGCAACATCTTTGACTTCATGTTGACAAATGCTGAGAATTTCCATTTTAAGTTGATATCTGTATGAACTGCTTGCATATTTGTTATGTATTTAATTTGTACCAGATTTCACCAGATTCCAGCTGTGTTACAATGTTTTTTCCTCTATCTTTAAAAGAAGTAAGATCAGATAACATCACACACTTGGAATATTACACTGGGCTGCACTATCTATATTAAGAATAGGCTTGCCATCAAAAGTGCAGTAATAATACAAGTTGTTTAATAAATACACAGTCATGAACATTCTTGTTTGAGAGGAAACACAAGTGATGCCTCTTTGTCCTTTTACAGCACAAGGACGAGTGCTGTTGTACAGTGCACCATATGCAAAGTGAATGAGGAATGTTTGAGGGAAATCTTTTTAAAGAATACTTCTGATTTTATATTGCTCCTTGATGACTTTGTAGGCTTAAATAGTAGCAAGCCTATTGCTTTGCTGTTCAGGAAATGAAACTGCCTTATTCTGTGGTTTCTGTAGTATCTATGCCTGGATATAGAGAATTCAGTCTGTCTCCCTCTAAAATCATCTTCCTGATCCACACTACCCACTTGAGTTATGTACATGCAGACTAATTAGTTTGAAGAATCCTTCCTTTACCAATATTTCTTATCTTTCCTGCAGTCAAAACATTCAGCAGTGCCTTGGTTTCCTACCTAGCTGGCACTCCAAAGCTGAGTATAGTCCTTGCTTTTAGGACAGAATAGCTGTCTTGGCTATCATGGAATCAATGGAATGGTTTGGGTTGGAAGGAACCTTAAAGCCCATCCAGTTCCAACCCCCCTGCCATGGGCAGAGACTCCTCCTACTAAACCATCCTGTCTTTCAGTCCATCTTCGTTAGATGCAGTCCTTCCCTGAATTTAAGGGTCTGTCTCTTAATCTTTCCAAGTTTCAGCCATTTTTCCTCATCAGACTTTGTTGCTGAGCCAAGTCTTCTTTTTTATACCTTCTAAAACTCCTCCAAATCAGGAACTCTTCAGAAATCGTTACCAATACTGCATCTTACCTGTCATTGTAGGTGTTTTATTTCATCACCCTATGCACCCTACCATGCACATGGTTCCTCATGTCTTTTTCTGTCCAAGCCTGTCCTTTCTAGAAGGTTTTCTTAGCAGGCAGCCATTCTACCAGTATAACAAAGGTCCACCTGGAGTTGTTGTAACATCCATGCCAAGCCCAGGGATAGGTGGGAAAAAGGCAGGATGCCTATCAGCTGTATGCAAAAAAAAACCCAGTTTATATTGGGTTTACTCTCTGTCAGCAAGCTACTGAAATATAGTTAAACATCAAAAAAAACCCTCCAATCCAATCATCTGTCATTCAGCTCCTGATTGCCAACCCTTTGATTTGATTGTCAGCTCTTTCATCTCAGTTATTCCCTGCTATAATTATTGAATGTGGAGAAGTTTGCCAGACTTGTACATAAAACCTTGTTGTTGTCCCTTTAAGAATTCAATCTGCGAATAAAGGAAGGAAGGAATATGTCTAAGTAAATCATATAAAATTTAGTTAATTTGGTTTACATTCATTCTTCAGCAAAACTTGTCTGTTCTTTTATAGTTTGAAACATGATTTGAAAGAAGGCTGGTCATTGCTAATACTTGCAGATGCTTCTAGACTTGCCTGCATCTTTTTATTTTGGAACAGAATAAAGGATATTCAGGGCTCTGTGAACATGGAAGGAAAAGGTTTTGTATTGTGTAGTGTACCATACTGTGGGTTGTCTTTTCTCTGCTCCTGTCTTTCATTAGCATGTAGCTACAGACCTGGCCTTTTTGAAGCTGTATCACTGATAAAAATGAAATGTAAATCAAGAGTACCCAAAAGACATCATGAAACGAGCAATCTGAATATAAATCACTTAAATTTCTACTCTTTATAGTGCACTGATCTGTAAAATTAACAACCCAATCCTGTACCTGTTAGGGTGCATAGGCACTTGGGGCTGATAATGACAGGAACTATTCAGTATTTTCAGTTCCCAGAGCAGTCAGTAACACCCAACGAAGGCTGAAACAAATCTGTGAATCACAGTATCACAAGGCTGGAAAGGACCTCTGAGATCATCAAGTGCAACCTATAACCCAACACTAACACCAACCATCATCTAAACCATGGCACTCAGTGCCACATCCAATCTCCCCTTAAACACCTCCAGGGTCGGCAACTCCACCCCCTCCCTGGGCAGCTCATTCCAATGGTCAATCACCCTTTCAGTGAAGAACTTTTTCCTCACATCAAGCCTAAACTTTCCCTGACGAAGCTTGAGTCCATGCCCTCTGGTTCTGTCACTGGTCACCTGAGAGAAGAGACCAACCCCTGCCTGACTACAACCTCCTTTTAGGTAGTTGTAGAGAGCAATGAGGTCTCCCCTGAGCCTCCTCTTCTTCAGACTAAACAGCCCCAACTCCCTCAGTCTCTCCTCATAGGGCTTGTGCTCCAGCCCCTTCACCATCTTCGTTGCCCTCCTCTGGACACTCTCCAGCATCCTGACATCTTTCCCAAACTGGGGGGCCCAGAACTGCACACAATATTCCAGATGAGGCCTGACCAGTGCCGAGTACAGGGGGACGATAACTTCTCTGGTCCTGCTGGCCACACTATTCCTGATGCAATGAATACCTTACAGGCTCTGACCCTGATATTGCCAGTAATTATATTCTGCACACGGGTTCCAAATCCATAACAAAATCAGAAAGACATTTGTTTGTGGTATTTATAGACCATCTGTTTGACTAACCATCTGTGCTCTGATCAAAGTATACACATGGTCCAGAGTGAATAAAAAACAATTCTATAGATTAAAATAGTAACTTTCACAGTGTGACATCTAAAGATTTTGCTGCTAGTGACTTTGCTGACCTGTTTACATCTAAAGGTGAATTTTAAAACTGTAAAATCTGAAAGATAGCATGAGGAAGGAGCGTGACTAGTCTGTCCACTTCAAAAAGGCTTTGAAGTTAAAGGATGCTCTTTGAATTCTTCATACCTTTCAAACTGCTGCTTGCTTAGGGTCTGGATTAAGCTATAATAGTTGCCTTTCTCAGTTTCTGAGTAACTTTCAGGTTTATTAATGAGTGTAAAGGTCAGAATAGGCTCAGGTATTTCGCCATACGTCTCATATTTCTGTTTCGTTTTGTTGTTGCTCATGGTGTTCAGTACAAATATTAGCAAAACATTAGAAATGTAGCTGACTGCAACTTGCAGCTAATTGCACTCAGAAACCTCACTGTGTTCATTCAGTTCTCTTTCTTCATCAAGATTATCTTCATGGCTCAGTATGTTTTGTATGTTCCAAATGCTAAAATATTAGGAATCATAATGAAAAGATGTAAAGCATCAGGCTATAATGGATTTGGTCACTATAAATATATATATAAGGGTCACTTTATTTACTTTGGTTGATCCTTAGGAATGATTATTGAGTAGCAAATTTTGGAAGCTGGTTGTGCTTGTTCAAGATGTAGGAACCTGAAGTTTCAGATACTGTTTCACAAGAGTAATTTTCTTTAGTGATAACCTGGGGAATTCTTTAAATTACCCCTTCCTAGTTGATGTGGAACCATCTGCCACATCTGCAATGAAGATAATTATTTTTAGGAGCAGCTGTGTTTTTTTGATTAAGTCTTGAGTCATCAGGGTCAATATTTTTTGCACTATTCAAAATAGGAAAATGGAAGTGATTGGTTTGCATTTTAATTAACAATAAAGGATGTATTGTTATTACAGTTAGTGCCGTAAGCCTCGTAGCTATTTACTGCAGTCTTCTAATTTCCAAGAAATTTGTTTTCATTTTTCATGAGAGCATTTAGCTTTATAGGAAAAAAGTATCAATCATAATTCATGAATCAGTAAGAGCACCTGCTGGCAAATAAGTAACTGTAGAGACTACTGTTAATGGAAATATTAAAGTGAAAACAATGTACTTCATAACACTGGGTCATAGGTCCAGGTTCCCAGCCTCAGTTTCAAAAGGTGAATTGTAAATTAGGATCTCTCACACCAAAGGAAAAATCCCCAGATGAGCCATCCTTTAACAGAGATTCCTTGGTGTTGCCTCTGACCTTGCGCGATAGCTCTAAATCAGATGAGCACATCTGAGTCGGATGAGCATTCTCCATCACACAATAAACAAGGGGAGCCAATCAAAGGTGAAAATTAGAACTTGAAGCCTTCAGCAGCTTGCTTTATCTTGTAGCAAAAAGGCTCTGGTCTGTGCCAGATGCCTTGGAAGACCACTGCTTTGTGTAAACGCTTTATGTGCTGAAGTAATGAGTACGGTAAGTGAATGCAGAGGTATCGTTTGATGATGAGATCGCTACATCTCTGCAGCAGTTCCTTTCATCTTCCTGCTGTTGGGGATCTGATGAGAGCAGACAGCTTCTCAAAGGCAGAATAGTTTTTTCCCTGAGGAGTTAATGAAAAGTAGCTTTATCTTAGCTGGCTTTGCTGCAGAGCGAAGGTGGCAGAGCTATGTAGCCTGAGGAGGGTCTCTTAAGAAATCACATACACATTGAAAATTAAAGCTTGGAAAAGGTGCCCACAGGATAAAGAAAGAGAAGAGGAAACTTTGCTTTAACTGAGAGATAATTGAAAGAAGAGATATTGAAAAGCCAAACCCGTGTTCCATGTCGAACGGAAGACTCGTGAATTGGAAGTTATCTAGACAGAAGCTCATACATTGCACCTCCTTGAGTTATAGAAGACTCAGGTTTGTGACATTAGATGCTGGACCTGAAGAAGCTCAGCTGGGTGCTCGTTTTTCCATCAGTTAGTATGTGCTGCTACGTATTTTGTGCAACACCTAGAGGCGTTCACGTAGCTGAGCATCAGTGGTGGCCAAGATGTTGGGGGTGTGTGTTTCTCTGTACTTCTTTTAGAAATCGTGCTCCTGTAAACTCACTGAGGAAAAGGCTGTGGAGTCTAAAACTGTTCAGACAGCTTGCATAATGTAGCATTTCTTTGTCAAAATTATTCAGCTTTTCAATGTGAAGCCTGATTGCATGAACCTGTTTGCAAACGTCGGGAGCCCTGAGTTCATACCACTAGAACAATGATAGAATTGAGCTGCAATGCAGCATGAGAGTAGGGGTTCTGCTCTACACTTACAGCACGGGAAATATGAACCCTAAGATAAAAAAGAAGCTCTGAAACTGTTACAGATACTCCTAAATATGTTGTGAAACACAGCTGCTGCTTTTACTGCGCTCTGAGTAATCAGTTGGAGGTGAAACACAGCTCTGAGAGCTGAGATAGCTGACGAGAATTTAGGCTTACCAGATTTCAGTGACACCAAAGGCAGTTGTTGCCTGTCTGAACTTCAATCCGAGATGGAGCCTTTTCTCATTCAAAACATTAATGGCATTCTAGGTTTATTTCTATCATCTACTCTTAACAAGCTTTTCTATATTTGCAAATGAAAAGTGGGTTTATTTTGGAATCAACACAGACTTTAAAGGATTAAGAAGGTCTGTAAAATCTTTTTGCTTTCCACATGAGTAATACAATGGCTTTACTTCTGCATGGAACACATAATGTGCTTCCCCTTGATGGACTGTGATACAGAGACAGCAGAAATATGTTAGTACTCCAGAACGTGACTCGTCAGCTATATTTTCCAGCTATGCTTTAATGTACTGTTCTATTTGTACTGTTTAATGAAGGTCCAGATAGGCCTTCAGTTAGTGGCCACACTATCATCCTTCTTGATTTAGGCTCAGTGACACTGTGTGCGCTGCATGCTCTGTAACTGAGAGCAAATAGTCTTTATCAGCACATCAACTCCCTGTAGGGCAAAGCACTGGCAAAGCCTCTCAGTCTTCCTCTCAGTGAAGAGCAGGAGAAAGCAATGGGACTTGTTCTTCAACCTGCAGGTCAGGCTTCATTTGTAATTTACTGTTAGACTGCAGAAGCAATGCATCTTGTAAGAAGAGGCAGTGCACAGCCTGAGTTGTACCTGGCACAGAGGCTGCCTCTAAATGTGGACTTACCAAGGAGGGGACTTAACTTATACAATATTCGACCCTCTGAATAGGAAATTCTTATTTTTAATGAAGGTGTAAAACTAGAATAACTTCGTATGTCTATTGTCCCTCATTCTGTTAAAAACATGATATAAGGCCTATAAAATGCTATTTTGATTTGTCAAATTACAGAGAAATTGCTACCCAGAATTGTTACTGTTTATCTATATAATCTGGGCAATGGAGCAGAATTTTGTAATCAGAAAAATCTTCCTTCTAGATACAAATGATGCTGGTACCTTAAAGAGTATTAAGTGACATTGTGCTTTTGAAGTGAAGCCAGTTAACCTCCTGGTCTCACTTTGTATATCTGTATTCTGTTCTCCCATGCAATTCATGAAGCTTCCCCTCAGTTAGCAATTAATAACTCCTAAGGGTTTTTTTTCTATTTTTCATTCACTCTTTTAATTCCAGCACATACAAATACTTCTTTTTTAATAATTACGGAATAGCACCACTCACATCAGCAAAATTCTTATTGACCAGGGTATTTATCAGTGGGTATGGGTATCTTCATGAGTGGCTCTAAGCAACATCAAGTGAAATACCTACATGAATCTTTAAGAGAAAGGTTGTCTTATTTATGTTTGCCTTTGGATTTGGGCAAAAAGCGGAAGTTCCTCCTAATGTATTGGCCTAAGCTCCAGTGAAGGTGGCTTATGAAAATGCATTTCAGTTTTTAATTGAAAGTACCAGGAAACTGCACATGGTTTGCTATCCCATTGGAAATGATGAAGGAGTACTAGTTGAGCCATGGTAATCTGGTCACTTGTTATGGTTTATCACAACCTGTTCCACATCTTCTCACAGGTGACTTGCAATAAGTTAAAAGCGCTCTAGAGACCCCAATTTGGGAAGCAGAACTTGATGGTGTAGGATTTTCTGCACAAATAGTCCTTTAGCACTCTGTAGTCTTTAATTGCAATGACATCATGTCCAGAGTCAGCAGCTTCACTAAGCTTATGACGATTTGATTGTCGTATGGAGGGAAATAACGTGACTGGTCTGAACTATTCCAAAAGAAGAGCGTGACGGGCAGTAACTTGGCTGGGGGAGAGTGTTTTTATGGTTTTCTATTTCACATCTGCACAGTTCCAAAGGAAATAGAGTTCTGTTGTGTACAAAACCATCCAGCTTACGGAATGTAACCACTCCTGTTGTGACTTTTTTTTTTAACATTTAAATCACTATGTCTTAACTTCCACCCAGGCAAGTAAAAATGTGGCAAACATTTCTTTTGTGTACTGAGGTGAATTAATGCAGCAAATATTTCATTTGCCATTCCAAGCTGCCTGCTTATGAAGACAAGCTACTACCACTGTCATTCAAGGCAAGCAAATAAGATTATAGGCAACTATATGTGATCCTCTAGTAGTCTAAAGATGTGGGTCTGTATTTTATATCCAAAGTATGTGGCTCAGGACAGTTTTCCAAAATAAGAAAATTAAGGTAATAAATAGCCTAGGAACACCAGCAAGCAGAGTATAGACAAGTATTTGTGACCTAAGTTAAGTTGCACCTCTTTACTGAACTGTATCTTAGTATCATTTGTTATCTGTGTAGCTGAGTCAGTCACTGGAAAGGTTTCAGGGTATTTGTTTCTTTTTTATTCTTCAGCAACTTTGAATCTCCACTGATGCATGAAGTCCCAGAGCACCAAGGCAGCGGCACAGACAGTTCAGCAACCAGTTTGGGGAGCTCTGTCACAGCATGTAAGAAGGTAACTTCTAACTTTATGTTATATTCAAGGCAGAGATGTCCCAGGTTATAGCTTTGCTTTTTTTGCTTTTGTCTTTATTGAGGAATGCAAAATTTAACTGATACCTAAAAAGGAAAAGAACTGATACAGAAAAATAAATTCTGGGTGCTGTTATGGTATTTTGCAGTCTGGTCTTCCTGGTCTACACTTATCTGTTCCCAAAATATATTATACATATATGGGATATAGTGTCCCATCTTCCTCATTATCTGACAATATCAAATAAAAGCAGTGCACAGCATGAATACCTTCAGGACTATTCTTCAGTTAAGTGGCCAGTTTCTGAGACTCAACCTGAGGTTCCAGAGCTTTGCTTCTCTCAGTGGAGGGTACTTCATGAAACAGCTTTTTTGCCTTCCCTGGTATCTGACTGGAAGGGTTTCAGCAGCCCAGGAGGTGGCATAGATTTGACTGTTGTTGCTGGTTTTGTTGCCTCAAAATGGGCTTAGATGTAGTTATTTAGTATAGGAGATGGAGCAGGGAGGGGGAGAATCGAGTGCCTCTGTGTGTGTCATTATGAGGAGTCACATATGACTGATGTTATTTTATGCATATAGGTAATTTCAGTACAACTGAGAATACACGGGTGAGGACCATGGATGCTTCCTTTTATTTCTCCTCCCCGAGGCCACGTTTCGGCCGTACAGTCCGAGGGAAGGGGGTTCTACACCAAAGACATATTGAGGAAGCCCTCAGGCCATCTTTCATCTCTCACTTTGCAGTAGCCCTCAGAGCTTTACTGTCTTCCACAGGCATAAATCTAAAAAGCTGATGAGAAAGCGTTTATTCTAACACAGAACTGTTAAAAACTTCACAGTTCATTCAGTTTTCCTGTAATTCTTTCTTTTCGTTTCCTTCCACAAATAATAACAACACTTTCCTTTAGTGTTATGCTTTTGCAAGCACAGAGAGAGAAAGATAAAACATGTAGAAGACAAAAAAAAATTATTTTCCTCATCCTGCAAACCACATTGTGGATGTGGGGGGTGAGTATTATCTGTCTGCAGAAGTTTTGTTAAATGTAAAATATAGGAAAGAACTCAATACACTGATGTGTTATGCTGGGAATGGGCTTCTTCAGCTCATCCCAGCATGGCCAAAAGGCAAAGAATATAAATATTTCATTTGATCAAAGGTGGTGTTTATTTGCAAAAGAGTACCTGGTTTTTAAAAAATGCTGCTGACTGTAATTGGAATCTTCATATAAGCAGAAAATCCATTGGAAAACCTTAAATTTTCATTTAATCTCAGGGTTGTCTATTTTGTGTAAGACTGAAGGGCAGTGGCACGGCACTAAGTGCCACCGCTGTGGTTACAGATGCTGCCAGCGTGGTCACCTTCAGAAGCACCACTCTTTTAAAGGGAAGCCTTCACCACGTGATTTAGAGCTGCTTCACCTGTCTGATCCCTTACATTTGAACTTCTCCTTGTAACACGAATCAATTTTATGATTGTCAGCACACTAAAAGAAGTGATTCACTTCTGCCAACACTTCTGACAAATAGCAGGATATTTTGGGTTTCTTTATGGCGTTGTCCTGGAACATGTTACCATTTTTTTTTTTTTGTGAGGCTAAGGATACAGAATTCCCCAAAATAGGCCATTACCTTCTCTTTTTGCCTGTGTTAGTTACAGGGGGGTTTAAATTAGATGTGTAGTTGGTGGTGGAGCAAAACATTGTGGGTTCCTGCTGCAAGGGAAGAGTTTAAATGGTTGCCTTGCAGGTTTGAGAACTTGTAGTGGGCATCAATGGCTTCTGTCAGGAACCATATGAGATGTGACCTGTACAACACATTCAGATGTGAACAAATGCAGAAGATGTGCCCCTTGATATCTCATCTTATTTTGTATGACCCACTTTCATATCTTTTTTTGATGAGCAGTAATTAACCAAAGCAATTAAGATGATCAGCCACGGAGTCGCAGATGTTTCATTTGTGGAGCAGAGTCTTTTTAACGTTGTCTCAGTTATAGATATTTACTGTATTTTAATGTCTTATGATCTAAATTAGGGAGCAGGAAGCTGTTACACTAGACTCATATGCAATATTTTCCTCTGGGAAAGAGTGACTTCTCTAATCCACACTCTGCTAGAGGCTGATTTAGTTCATTGATTCACAACACACTGAGTAATGCTGACGGCTGGGTCTCTAGATGAGAGTGGGAAACTTTTTTTTTAGAACCATGAATTACTGCTGATTTCACATTTAGTGTGTGATGCAAATTCATCCTGAATTATTTTCCGAGTTTGATGATCCTGCTCTGAACAAGATATACAGCAGTATGGTCTGTGCAGCTGTTACACATAAGTATGGTCAATGAATCAAGTTCTGCTTTCAGTTGTACCATTGCAAATCAGGAGCAACCTCGCTGAACTCAGTGAAACTGCTTATGCAGTGCAGTCCAGTGGGACTGGCCCACACTTCTCTCAATGAGACAAGAATGAAGAGAGGTACAAGATAGGAGGAGGAAGTTTTGGCAAGTGATTCTGTTTGCCTTCAAAGTGCAGGCCATGTACGGGAAGGATGCTGACTGACAGCTGAAGTAATACAGATTTAGGTTTTCATATCCTTTGGTACTGACCGGCTCAGTATGTTTTGAAAATATGCTTAAATGCAAAAATGGCAATTGGAATGTACTGGTATCACAGTATCACAGTATCACAGTATCATAAGGTTGGAAAGGACCTCTGAGATCATCAAGTCCAACCTATAACCCAACACTAACACCAACACCAACACCAACCATCATCTAAACCATGGCACTCAGTGCCTCATCCAGTCTCCCCTTAAACACCTCCAGGGTCGGCGACTCCACCCCCTCCCTGGGCAGCTCATTCCAATGGCCAATCACCCTTTCAGTGAAGAGCTTCTTCCTCACATCAAGCCTAAACTTTCCCTGACGAAGCTTGAGTCCATGCCCTCTGGTTCTGTCACTGAGAGAAGAGAACAACCCCTGCCTGACTACAACCTCCTTTTAGGTAGTTGTAGAGAGCAATGAGGTCTCCCCTGAGCCTCCTCTTCTTCAGACTAAACAGCCCCAACTCCCTCAGTCACTCCTCATAGGGCTTGTGCTCCAGCCCCTTCACCATCTTCGTTGCACTCCTCTGGACACACCCCAGTATCCTGACATCTTTCCCAAACTGGGGGGCCCAGAACTGTACACAATATTCCAGATGAGGCCTGACCAGTGCCGAGTACAGGGGGACGATAACTTCTCTGGTCCTGCTGGCCACACTATCCCTGATGCAGGCCAGAATGCCATTGGCCTTCTTGGCCACCTGGGCACACTGCTGGCTCATGTTGAGCTTCCTGTCAACCAGCACTCCCAGGTCCCTTTCTGCCTGACTCCTCTCCAGCCACTCTGTCCCCAGTCTGTAGCTCTGCATGGGATTGTTGTGTCCAAAATGAAGTACCCAACATTTGGACTTATTAAACATCATCCCATTGGAATCAGCCCATCTCTCCAGTCTGTCCAGGTCCCTCTGTAGGGCCATCCTACCCTCTAACAGATCAACCCTTCCTCCCAGCTTGGTATCATCTGCAAACTTGCTGATGATGGACTCAATCCCCTCATCCAGATCATCAATAAAGATATTAAACAGGACTGGACCCAACACCGATCCCTGAGGGACACCACTGGTGACCGGCCGCCAACTGGATGAGACACCATGGTAGAATTATATCCCTGAGGAATACCAGTTCTCACGTTGCATTTGATTAATTAATTAGCCCTGTTAATTTAGACCAGCTCCTTCAAGCTTATATACTTTGACCATTGCAGTCATATGTTATTTTGCTATAAGGACTTCAGTATATTCCTTTAAAACCATTAACATACCAGAAAATATTAATACATATGCAAACTCCTACTTTATATAAACACACACCCTCGTTAACAGAGAGAACTGCCTTACAATAGGAAGGTGCTGTAAGAAGGATTACATTCACTCTTACTGGATGTTTGTCTTTGACTGTGATAGCATTGCTGTCTTGTTACCAAAGAAATATGCCCAAAAGTCCACATGGCTTCTATTTATGCATTTTTGCATAGCAGGTGTGTGTAACCTTAGTGTGATCAGCATTGTGGAGAGGCTCAAATTATCCTTCCTCTGGAGAATGGAAAGTTCTGAGTAATAATGTCTGTAACGGTCCTAATGAAGAAACTTGCATTTCAGAAGGTAGAGCTTAAACTCATCCTGTTCACTTTCCTGTTCACTGCTGACACTGCTTACTCCAATGTCACCTTCCATCTCCTGAACACCATTCAGATATGTGTAAAACCAGACCATAAGCAAGGAGGCCTCTCCCAGATGAACCTTTGTGCCTCCCTCTCCCGCAGCGCTGTGTTTTCTGAGTAATTTCCAGAGGTTTTCCAGATGACTTTGGGCCAACCTGTATTCCTTAAATTGCTGACCTCTGCCAGCTTCTGCTGTATGACCTCAGGTATATCTGTTTTTGCTTTTCTCTGTCTTCTTCAAATCCAAATTGCTACAAATTATTTTCTCCAGCCTCCAGCAATAAGAACATTCCCCTGCTGCACCGTGCTGCACGTTTCTGGCTGCATTCTCAAGTGCACATGCAGAACTACTTATGCAGACATGAAAGCAGAATCTGGCTCAAGGAAAACGTCATCCTACCAATGTTCATTTCCTTGAGCTTACTTAAAAATCACATTCTGCCCAAAACTTCCACATAATAATTTCTGCAATTGACTTCAAAGTCTATTATGAGAAGCTGCATATCATTTAAATGTACTACAAAGCCTTGCAACTTACAAACCATCCCAGAGTGACCCCAGCTTGGCAACAATGACCTGACCTGACTGAAACATTTGTTCAGGAGAGTTATTTCTTCTGTTAATGCTTTTAAAGTATTTGTTTTCTGACAAAAACATCCTCTATGAGCAAGACAGCGCTACCAAGGGTCATTTAACATCCCATGGGAGGAAAACTAGGTGAGGTTTGGACTGCCCAGCTTATTTCATGGGTTTTTTTCATCTATGATGTACATTTGCTATGATTTAGCTGTTCTGTAACGTTGGCTGTGCTCACCAAGTGCTTATGAGACAAAGACCAGTAGCACCAAGGATTTCTGAAGCTTGTTTCTACGTGATAATTCCTGCCTATTTTGGTTTCTCAGAAGCTGTCTGAGATTTGGGAAAGAAAGACCTAAAGTGATTAAGGCTGAAGACAAATTCATTAAGGAAGTGAAACAAGACTGCCTGTTACAGCAAAAGCTGTTTGAGCTAAGGAGATTTTCCTATGTATGCAAAATCATGTCTTAACAGGTAACTAGAACACCAATAAGAAGGTCTAAAATCAGATGAAATCTGAAATAGTGTATATATGTAGAGATATATGTGTGTGCATGTATATGTTCAATTCTTTAGGTCTTCATAAAAGCCTGAGAGGATGATAATTTTTAGAAAAGAGGAGAAAAGTGCTTGATTCTAAATTTCACCAATCAGTTTATAATAGTTCAGTATTTCCACATTTGAAAACATTTCTTAAAAAAATACAGAACAGTTTATAACACTAAGAGAAATTGTATCTTTGGGATATGAAAAGTATTATCTTCCTCATCTAGTCTCAGAGTTAGTTGTGGTAGCAGCAATCTTTGGCAGGAGATTATAACTTTTATTGAGTGCAGAGTCATTCAACTGGTAAACAAGGTTAGCGAGCAGCCCCCAAGAAGAGATTGGTGTTGATATGAAGCATTCATGAGCCTCTGTCATTCTCAGAACAAAGTATTTTGTGAGCTCTAAGTTTCTATCCAGCAGCTCTTCGGAAGAAATCCCATAGCAGGGCTGTGCTACTGAGGAACAACCACAAGAAAGGTGCAAAGCCTTTGTGGAGGGCACCGAAGAAAGGCACTAAAGCTGGCCAGACTCAGGGACTGCGGTGTTCCCCGTTGCCTCCTCATCCATCTTATGCTGACTTTTATTCAGAAATCAATATACAATAATACAGGGAGTGCAGTATTAGCTATCTAACTGGCTTTCTGCCAGAAAGCTAAAAATCACAGTGGGTAGTAGTAAGCTTATTTCTGGGCTGCCTGAGTATGAGAAAATTGTGTCAACTGACCAGCTCGGCTTTCCACCATCATTCATCTTCCCTGAGAAATGAAGAAGCCTCACAAGTTCTTCTCGCTTTACTTCCTAAGGAAGGGATCTAGGCTTACAAATCACGTGTTCCTGAAGCAGGACAAAAATGAGTCAGTGCAAAACATGCAGTAAGTTAAAGGAAGGTACTGTGAGTAGATTGTTTTTCCAGGTAGAACAACACATTTATATTTCAAAATATCGTTATTAAAATAAAAGGCTAAAAGGTCTGTTTCCATATAATGCAAGAATTGCAAGAAGAACAAATAAAGCATGCATCCATTTCACAAATGTAGTTCTTCACGTTGCTGCCTGGGAAGATGATAAGTCATGTAAAATGTATAAGTGCTATCATTGTTGCAGCTATTCTTTTCCTGCTGTTACCCAGTTGTTTTAAAAATAGTAAAGGTCCCTCTTTTTCATGGTGGAATATTAGTACAGAGGCAGCACGGAAGGAATTTGGTTCAATCTAAGCAGCAGACTTGCAAAACTGGCTTTTCTTTGAAGTCTACAGATAACTGTAGCCCGTTGTGGTTCTGTTTGAGCAGAGCATGTGGCATGAGCTGAGTCAACACGGGGAGATCAAACACCAGGTTTGGTCTCAGGGTATGGACTGAGCTCAGCACTCACTCCAGCAGGTCTGAAGTACTTTAGCTTCTCAGAAAGCAGCAAAATGTGTTTAAGATGAAGGAGTCTGTAGCCTAGGCAGTCCCAGAAGTGAGCCTGCTGACAGAATGAAGGGTACTGATCTGTTGTGGAGAGAGACACAGTAACTCTTCAAGTTTGTGCACTCTGGTATAATTAAATAATTAGTTTTCCCAACATCTGTGTTTATCACTTTAACACAGAGCAAAACTCCTAGCAATATTTTCCAATAAAAATGTTGGCTTTAGGCATCTCCTTCAAGTATCTCCAAGGACTTTCAGTTCTGAAAGAAAATAAGCTAATACTTTAGGGGATATATAAATCAATTCCTTTAAGGTGCATTAACTGGACAGGTCCAAAAGAAACAAAGTGACCCCAAAATTTTTGTAGGCAAGATTTAGACAAGGGAATCTATTTTTTTTCCTTTACAAAAATAGAGTTCAGAAGCACAGAAGGAGTGAGTAGACTTTTTAATTGTTCTAACTATTTTTAACTGTTTAACAGATCCTCTGCAGTAACAGTCTGCTAGAATCTACAGACTACTGGCTGCAGAATCAGAGGACACCATGCCAAATTGGCTTTCTGGAAGACAAGTCAGAAAGTAACTGTGCCTCAGTAAGTACTCACTGTAATCTCCTCTGGGGAAAAGTCCATTGGGAGTTATTTGGGTTGGGTGTGGGGACGACCACAGTATATGTTAAATTTAAAAAAGTCAATGACTGATACTGAAATTATAGCAATCTGTCTCTACTTGCTGTAATTTCCAGTTAAATGCAAACATACAAAGCCAAAATGCATACTGATTTCTATACAGAGCACTTTAATAAAGATTACTGCAGAGGTTTCCCCATATGTGGCCTTCAGAGTTTGTGGCACTCTGTATTTTATTTTTTATGGTCATGGGCTGCAACTGACAAGAGAGAAAAATAAGGGAAAGAGAGAATTATTCCAAAGCGTAACTTGTTAAGTGGCAGGTTGGAAAGAGCAGATGTTTAAAAGGCTGCTCAATGTTCTTGAAGGCATAGAGATACAATTAAAGAGAAAAGTCTTTCCATATTAGATGAGGAGAAGCAGCTAAAGAACTCAGAATTATTTTACATTTGAAAGGAAATTTAAGTCTCACTATTGTGGGTTCTAATGCAGTTAAGAACAGCTTTTGGTTAAGAGCATACATGAAGAAATAGGAGTTGCTTTGTCCCTTTACACACTATCTACATGAAAGTGGATGGAATTATATTGCTAGGATTGTAATAGTTTTTTATTTGATGAAGGACTCGAGGAGAGGAGATCCTTACTTGGAATCCCATCTGAGTGCTTCTCCCTGGCCTCAGTGAGCCAACAAGGGCTTTAGAAAAGAGCAGTTTTCTCTCAGGCAAAAGGTGGTCAGCACTGCTTGTGCTGGACACAACTTTTCAGAACCAGCTGAGGGCTCTCGTGGAGTCTGCTGGGATTCCCTTAAGCACGTGGACATTTCAGCTCTGGCTGATGAACCCAAACTCCTGCTGCCAAAACTCTGACTCTCCGTCCCGTGGTGGCGATGACTGGAGACCTTGTGTCTTGCCTGGGGGTGATGCAGCTTGCTTGAGGACAGCAGGAGTGATACCACGGTGTAACTGCAGCAGGTAGAAGTTAGGCACGTGGTCAAAGGTTACAGGGCTCAATTCACTCTCATGCTGTCCACTGGACTATCAGTTTCCACAAGAAAATACACAGCCTAATGAGAGCGTGCTGGAAGGGAACTGGGGAGGGCACGAGGGAAAAACTGAACAGACTCCTGTGACTGTTATGCTGGGTGAAACAAGGAAGGGGATATTAAGGAGTAATGTTTAGTGCCACTGATTTCCTAGACTCCCCAAAGTGGACAGACAGCAGTGACCTGCTCTTTGAGCACTCTGTATATATTCTCCCAAGCAAAAGGGTCACAGTATTAGGAATTACAAGCACTGTTCCTTTGCAGCTGAGATGCTGTCGCTTGAACAGCATCCTCAATACATTCTTAACCAGAATAAGGTCATCAACAGGTAATGAGTGGTTTGCTGTTATTGCAAAAAACTATTTGACTCCAGTCCCTTGGTTTTACTATTTAGTGTTTTGTATCCTGAAAAAAAGGCTTATTTTCTGAGGGGAAATGATTAATAAATAATATAATAATGAATTATGACTTGCTTTTTGATACGACTTCAAGCTTTATTCTTCATGTTTCTTTGACTCTTATAGGAAATTGTATCTATCTGTGATAGGATTGAGCTACCGAGAAAAGACAGCTTATTAAAGCAAGACTATACTCAGATTTTATTTAAAACTGCCCAGTATAAGTGCTTGATACACACTTTTCCTCTTAAAAGTACAGATCAGGTTTTAATCTAGCCCTGGTCAGTCACCTCATAGGGGAAATACACATTACTTTTACCATTCTGCAGATGTGAGAGGAGAGGCAGAAGGACTGAAATGACTTTTCATTACAATCCTGAAATGTGATTCTGAGATAAGAGGGTTCATCAAGTCCACAGACCCAAATCTCACAAATGCTGAATGCCCACAATTTTCCCTTTGAGGTGATAATTCTTTTAATCCCTTCTTTGTCAAAGAAAAGCCAAATAAGACAAAGCTCTTTACTAAGAAAACAGTTTGTGGTACTGTAGTGTGATGGTGTAGTTCTGCTTGTAGGCAGAGGGTGGGCAAAAGTGCTTCGTAAGGCTTCCAAGATACAGAATTGTCTTATATGGGAGGAATATTAGGGTGTGCTTTAAACAAGGTCTGCCAAGTCATTTCCCATTGCCTGCTCCTTGCTTTGTGTGCATATGAGAGACAGCTTTCCCTGGGTGGCTCTGTGAACACAGTGCCAGCTGGACACACACACAGAAAGTTCTGCAATTTTCAAAGCAAAATTTTAGTACCTACTTAATTCTTCAATCTACATTTGCCATTATAGAAGAAAATAGAATATATTGAAAGAATTTTATATTAATGATACTGAAGTGGAATGCACAAAGATGTATTGAATGAAATTAAAGTATCATCTATAGAAACCATTAATTTAGAAGCTAAGAAGTTAAACATTATTTTGGAACATCATTGTTCACAACAAGAGAAAAGGCATTTTGTGTCCTGAAAGCTTAGTTCTTGGTCTGTCCCTGGTGGTTATGCTTTTAAGTAACTTTAATCTGTTATGAGTAGACTGAAGTTTGGGGTTTTTTTCATATTCCAGGTTTAATTTATTCTGAGTAGTAGTACAGTACAGAATTTTCATAGAACCATAGAATGGTTTGGGTTGGAAGGAACTTTAAACATCATCCAGTTTCATCCCCTTCCGTGGGCAGGGACACCTCCCACTGGATCAGGTTGCTCATAGTCTCGTCCAGCCTGGCCTTGAACACCTCCAGGGATGGGACAGCCACCACTTCTCTGGGCAACCTGTTTGCATGACTAGTATAAATACAAGCAGTAAACCAAGAAACTCTGACATGAATCATCTACCTTGATATGGGAATCAGAGTGCAAGCAGGTATATTTTTTTCAGAAGTGCTTTCCCCACCTTAGCTGCATGGATGCTTCACGTGGCTGTGCACTGGCAAACCAGGGAACAGGGAATACTTAACCACTGTGCAAGGAATAAGCATTAGTTCAGTATCACACTCAAAACCTGCAAAGGATTTAATTCTGAGTCCTTTCCAGTGACTGACACTAAACAAGCAGAAGCTGCAGGAAGGATATGAAAGTGGAATAGTTCCCCGAGCTTCTCCATTAGCAAGCAAACCAGACTGCCCTTAGCAGAAAATATGTTCTAACTTCTCTTTCATGTCAAAGATTTTAGAAATCACTGTTACCAATGGTGCCAGAGATGTTTTAATCAAACTGCTTCTGAAAGGTTTCATTAGGTTTGCAGAAGAATAAAAGAAATCTCAAATGTACTATATCATTAACAGTTGCTTTTCCCGAAGATAGATGGTAATACATTTAGCTATTGTGTTCAGTTTTCATTTGGATGATTTCATGTTTAGCTATAAGGGCTCTAATCTCACTGTGACTATAAATGTAACACGAGCATATGAACATAGCTTTCATAAATGTTATATTCATTATGTCCTATTACAGATTAGCACAGTTAGTACAAGTAAAAATAGACTCGTGGCTGTCCTACACATGCTTAGCAAGTGTACTAACATTGATTTATTAAAACACTAAACATTTAACTCAGTTATAGCAGACCAGTTTTTCAAAGAGAGATTATTTTTTTTTAAGCAGAACAGGCATTTTGGTACATGAATAGTCCCTTCATTTCCAAACTAAAGAATATGTAGCCAGTATGATAAGAAAATAGTAAATGATGTTAGAGGAAGAATATTTCATATTTGCTTAACTTGGAATTCTTCTCCTAAACTCTTAAAATTATTATTTCAACTTCTGCCATAATGGAAGAATTTCCATATTTAATCCAATGTTTCTGCTCATCTGCAAGGATGAACAATAGAAATCATGGGGAGAAATAATAGTGAGATCTGGTGCCTGTCCTGTGCCAGCTTAGCAATATGTTGCTGAAAAGAAGTCTTACATTTGTAACGTAAATGTGTGATGCAGACAGAGTCTGAAAGATGGTCTTGTCCTAACTTCCCTTTTCTACTTTCTGTACGTGCTATTTTTGTCCAGTTCTCTGTGTTTACACGTAGAAAATCAGATTAGATTGATGGGGGACAGGGCTGAGTGTCTTGGGTGATGAGGGCTTTCTAGCCAGGAAGGGGCAGCTGAGAGAGGGTTCTGTGTGCTTGAAGTGAAGGCACATTGGAAGGAGTAAAGGTAAATCCTAAGTAGCAGCACTGTTAGTTTTGATTTCTGTATTGGAATAAAACATCCTACCAGCTGTCTTTAAAATGCTGCTGGATTGAAGTGTGCTGCCACCCTTATTTCAGGTGGCTCTCTTTGATTTTGCCATGCTGCCTGCTTAAGAAGGTTGAACTCCCTCAAAGAGCATCTTCTACACTGATATTTTAAAGTGGTTTCTTTCCTCTTCAGAGAATATTTGAGTAATTGCTAAACATTAAACTTAGTTCAATTAACAGTGAAACTGCTTAGCAGCAGCTTACAGCTGCACATTAGAATACATAATTTCATGCTAATATCATAATTAAATAGTATAAATTTTAAAGGTATTTTAATTATGGAAGTCTTTTGTTTGTTTCCATTGAATGGGAAGTTAATCAACACCCACCTAAATGCATGGATTCGTGAGGGATAATCCTTCATTAGCAACACACATTGACTTCTAAATGTAATTAAAATATATATAATGTTGCCTCCTTATTACCCCATGGAGAGACCTCATAAAATAAATGCAGTATCACATAAATTTATATACCTTTGTCCACTCCATTACTGCCAACTGTCTTTCTCTGGACCTACATCAAATGTTCCCTGCTTTGGACATGCTTTTAAGCAAACCTCATTTGAAAAGAAAACACTAATAGATGTTTCGTCCCTAATTTCACTCCAGAGATCAAGATTATTTAATTACCAGTGCTGAACATTTGTGGTTGGCTTATGTTGGTACAAGTTAAGAAATGCAATTTCTTCCTTAATTAGATGATTTATGGTTTCTTCTACTATTGGACTCTTCTAAAGTGCAAAGTATTAGTCTTGCACACAGAAAAGTCATTTATGAAACTTTTTAGCAGTTTGACATTTTTCTTTTCAGTGCCTGTGCAGTAAGAATCACAGAGTGGTTTGGAAATGACCTTAAAGGAAAAGCCCATCCAGTTCCACTCCCCTGCCATGGGCAGGGCCACCTCCCACTGGATCAGGGGGCTCAAAGCCCCATCCAACCTGGCCTTGAACACCTCCAGGGATGGGGCAGCCCTCTCCCTCTTCACATGACCATCTTGTCCCAACACAGAGGCTGGGAAGCAGGCCTTCCTGCTCCACACAGTCTAACTAGGAATTGCATTTGAAAACCGCTGACCTAGGAAGATACACCCTTCCCAAGCACTGTGCCTCCGTGTGAGGGGTAATGGGATTGCTAGATTTTGGCTGTGAACTTTTTGTCAAGTATACTGGAGAAGTAGGAACACAAAATTTACACCTTTACATGGCTGTGTTAGATGTGGAAGGCAGAAAAATACTTGCTTTTCAATTAAAGCAATAATAACCAGTGCTTATTTCTTACTTTAGCATAACAAGATTTTAAAGAATCAGGATTGCCAAGGGCTCTAAAGCTCATTTGAAAATCATTTTATGTCTCCTTATAGCTGAAAAAAAACTAGCTTTGGGGGCAAATGGGTGAGAGAACAGTTTCAATGAAGAGTTTAAAGATCTGAAGCATTCTTGAACTAGTCCAGCAACGTTTCCACTTGCAAGTACTCCTGCTCTGTAACAGCATAAAAGCTTACACCAGAATGCTGCGTGCAAGGATGGATATCGTGTAGGCTGTGCACGTAGACACACGCAGCTGGACGTTGGTTAGATCCAGCCCAAGGGAGCAGCAAAGCATTGCCAGAGAAGAGGGAGAGTGGAGGGATGGCAACAAAACTTCTGTCAGGTCCAGTGGTGGTTATAGTACCCTCTGATTTAATTGTTGCCTGATTTGTCTGACCCCATGCCATCTGCACTTTTTCTGGTGGTCTGATGAGTGCTGGAGGCAGCACAAAGGAGAGCGGGTGACAACACGAGTAGGGAGGTGAGGGTGGGGGACACCATAACCAGCAACTTTGTGGGCTTAGGCCACAGCACCAGAGGAGGAGGAACTGCACCTTGGAGGTTTTAGCTGGTTAGTTGAGTATGGAGTACAGGAGAACACACCCAGTCTAGGAGACAGACACGAGCATCTCAAGGAAAGGAAGCAGTGCTCATATTGGTGAGGGGTAGCAAGGCTGTTGCCTTGGTGAGAAATGGAATAGTTTGTTAAGAAAGCAGAGAGGTGGATGTGGATCATGTTGCCTGTGATCTCTCCATTTCCTGAGATGGTGATGAATGTCACTTTGCCATCATAGCAGCTGGACTTTCAGAACTGGCTGCTTACCTTGCTGCTGCATAGCTTCCCTGTCCTAAGCAAGTTCCTAAATGTTATCAGTTGTTGCTGTTTAGCCATCAGGTTTTTAAACAGATTCAGGAGGAGGTTAAGGATGCCATTATGTGCTAATTTGAACTGGTCAATTAAAGGCTTCTGTGGTCTCACCTCCTCCTCCATCCCCTGCTCCATCTTTTTTACTGCACTGGCATTTGTACCAATCTGCAGTAAGTCGGTTCAGAGAGAAAAATAGCTATGGAATCAAGAAATTAGTTTTTCTGGCCAATTCAATTCCTTGAATCATCTCATTGGATTGTCAGACAAATGCCAGTGCTCACTCAAGTGATGGAACAAAACCACCCAGGAAGCAGCTCCCACAAATTAATTCCAACTGAGTGATAACATATGCAGAAAGGGAAAATCCTTGGCAAGGTGTATTCTGAGGGAAAAAACAGAGAGGAGCTTTCACTTGGATTAAAGTAGGTTATGAGGGGTTTTCATTCATTTCTTCAGCCAAGTGTTTTCAAAGATTTGACACAACATATCTTTAGTTGTTTAGGTACAAATGTATGGGTTTATATTTTACATTGGTCTTGCAATATTCGAATTACTTCCAGGTAACTTTCTAACAAAGTGTGGACACTGGGTAAGGCTGTTGAAATCTAAGCACTGGGACATTTTGTATCTCTAAATCAGGGCCCCTATCACCAGGATGTTCTCCAAAGAATGAAAGCATGCCCTTACTGAAGAGTGATCTGAAGAGGTCAGAAAGGAGGGTGTTTCTTCCCAGGATTGGTAATAGTCAACGAGGCTCTTTATACAGCCAGGTGTGGAAGTGCAATCTTGAATCCCAAAGGAAGAGGGGATTTGTTCATTGTCTTTTTTTAAAATCAAACCCATGTCTGTGTTCTTCAGTGACCGTGCACAGCTGAAGCAACTGGTTTGTGTTATTGCATTTGAATGAAGATTTACATTTCCCAGTTAACATACCAAAGGCATATTTGTCTGCATAGAACAGACTCACACTAAATGCTTGCCTTCTCTGGTGAGGGTGCAGGCACACCCTCAACATGCTGTGTGTCAGGGAGTTACAAGAGTGTTTGTATTAGCTTCCACTCAGTAATTACTCAACCAACTTGAAGAACAGCATTGTCTCTCTCAGAAATCAAAATCCATCCATTGTTTTCCAGATCTAAGCCGTATATACTGGAGGTATTTTTAGTTTTAAGTTCCATCTTTCTATTCAGCCTGACAATACCTTATCCTGACAAGGAGCAGGAATCAGCAGCTGCAGGCTAAATTGTGGTGATGGGATTCAGTCCTTTCTCAGGCACGTGTAGGCACCTTCTGTGGCACCTTCCAGAGAGCCCCTCTCTCAGCCCCTCTTCACCAGGTACACTCTGCCTCCTGGTGCCCAGTGCTGGCAGACTGAGCACCAGTTTAAAAGACCACTGAAAGGATGACTTGTATCATCTGTAAAATGAGTTCCTCTTTTTGCTCTTGTACATGCTTGGCTCTGAGACGTGTGTCTTCACATATGAGCTAATGTTAAGGCAGAAATTCAATCTGTATTCCCACATTTTCGGTACAACACGTGGATTTTATAAAGCAGCCAAAAGTTGCCTCATGCACTTTGGGGTGGGGAAGACTGACAATAGATTTTATTCTCTTTCCATGAAACCCAAGGCTTGGACACTCTTTAATCTTCTGTCTAGATCTGCCATCTTCTTTGCTGTCCCTCTGTGATGCTCTTGGACGGCAGTGTTTTTCTATCTGTATTTAAGAGAACATGATGCTTAGCGTGACAACTGTCTAGATAAACACTGGGAGGACCAGAGAAGTTATCATCCCCCTGTACTCGGCACTGGTCAGGCCTCATCTGGAATATTGTGTACAGTTCTGGGCCCCCCAGTTTGGGAAAGATGTCAGGATACTGGAATGTGTTCAGAGGAGGGCAATGAAGATGCTGAAGGGGCTGGAGCACAAGCCCTACGAGGAGCGACTGAGGGAGTTGGGGTTGTTCAGCCTGAAGAAGAGGAGGCTCAGGGGAGACCTCATTGCTCTCTACAACTACCTAAAAGGAGGTTGTAGTCGGGCAGGGGTTGGTCTCTTCTCTCAGGTGACCAGTGACAGAACCAGAGGGCATGGACTCAAGCTTTGTCAGGGAAAGTTTAGGCTTGATGTGAGGAAGAAGTTCTTCACTGAAAGGGTGATTGGCCATTGGAATGAGCTGCCCAGGGAGGGGGTGGAGTCGCCGACCCTGGAGGTGTTTAAGGGGAGACTGGATGTGGCACTGAGTGCCATGGTTTAGATGATGGTTGGTGTTAGTGTTGGTGTTAGTGTTGGGTTATAGGTTGGACTTGATGATCTCAGAGGTCCTTTCCAACCTTGTGATACTGTGATACTGCGATCAAGCATGGTAATTGCAGCTGTATCCCCATCAGCATTTCACACTTGCATGTTCTCCATGCCTCCATGGTCTGCTTTATCAAGAAAGGGGATTCCTGTGCTTGCTCCAGCGTGGACATCTGTAACTGGCTGCTGCCATTGTAACCACAGGCTCCCTCTAACATGAGTTGCAGTGTGAGGCTTGCAGAAATTTGTTAAATGTTAAGTATACAGGGCACTGGAGAAAGCAGGTGGTGCATGTGGCATAAATATTTATTGGCATATTTTCTTTAAGTCATAAGTGACAATTAATTACATCAAACCCGAAGGAATAAGCCTTGAAGAAAATATTCGCAGCTGGTTTTGAAGCAACAAATTATGAAAAGATGATTTGGGATGATTCATTAATCCAGTCCAGCCTTTAAAATAGGGATAGTCTCTAAAATATCAAACCCCCTGAATCCACCAAGTTTCTGGAGATATACACCTTACTGAAGAGTAAGTGGGACTAAATTTCTGGTAAATTACTGCTGAAAATGCTGGAGGGCGAGCAGTGTAACACATCCTTCTGCACCATACAGTGTGTACCTGAAAAAGTATTGTGGCTGGGCTGGGGAAAGTCATCTCAGGACTTTATTTAGGTGAGTTTGTGTGATTCACAGAAGACAGTATATACCAGGTTGTCTGCTTTTGGAAATGCTCCATCAGGGCTCGCAAGGAGAGTGCTTGGAAACCACAGCTGCCTGTTACACATCAGTGGTGCATCCCATGAGGGAGATTTCTACATAGAACCTGAAAGGAGTAAAGTGATTTTTGTGGCCATTCTAATGAAAATACAGGGCAAGAAGGGGAAAAAGACTTTCTCCACTTACAGCTAGAGAGGGAAATAATCAATGTCTAATCATATGAAGGATTGTACAACAGGAGGAAGGCCCGGACTTGCCTTCACGTTGATGTCTCCCCAACCTATCCTGCATCCTGTTGAATTTCTGGGCAGAGAAGCTGTCAGTAGAGTGGTCCTACTTTGCCGAGGATGGGATTTTTGATGATTTGCAGTAGCCTGATCTCACTTTGGTGAGAGCTTAGGGATACCTGTCATGAAGCCTTTTGAGTTATTTAGATTACAGTGCAGAAGGTGTGCCTGGGCTTCTTCAAACTCTATGGTTATCACCTGCAAATTCTCCCACCTGTGTAATACTGCTGCCTCACGCTTCCATTTGTGTGCATCCTTTTTCAAGCAGCTACGTGGCACATGTAGTACTTCCAAGCTAATATTTTTATTTCTACATCTCACAGCTGGTTCTTCTGCCAGAATCATTTTGGCAAGCATGGAAATTAATGTGAGACAAGCAGTGTATCCAACTATGAATGGATAATTAACTCTGTCTTCCAGAAGGTGTTTTTTATTCTGAGTCACTATCAGGCTATTCCAAACACCTCGTATAAGACATATTCCAACTCAAGATCCTCTTTGACCATGTAAAGGATTACCATGTGTGGAGGAGAGTGCTACATCTCTTATTCCATTCCCAGTTCCCTATTGACCAAAAAGTTGACCGATAGATATTAGTTTTATTGACTCCAAAAGGAAATAATGAGAGCCAACAGCAATGAAAATAAGTCACCAATAGTCACTGGGGGGAAGGAAATTGTAATGTAAAAGCAAATAACTGCAACATAAAAGCAAGAGATGATTTTCAGTTTCCTTATTTCTTACTAAATATCTCTGATCTCTACAAAAAAGAGATATCAATTCTTATAACACATCCTCCTTCAGCAGGCAATTATCTCTATGCTCAGGGAGGGGAAACACTTGGGAATTACCCGATGGCGTTCTTCCATCCCCGTGACCACCCATCAATTTGATAGCAAGGCAAGAAACAAAATCTTCCTGCCTGCTTCCCAAAGCTACTCAGAGGTGGAGCATTAAGAGGCTAAATAATAGTAATGACAAAAGAAACAAACAAACTGGTGAGAGAATTTACGATATTACATGACATTCAACAAATTTCAGTTTGTGAACAGTTGGATCTCCTTCTCCCAGAAACTGGAAAACTGCCTTTTCCTTTACATGCTCTATAATGTGGGTGTCACAAGCCTCACTGCTCTGCCTGAAGGCATTTTAAAGCAGCACAGTATAAAAACAGAAGAAAGCTGAATGAAGGTCACACATTAGGCATTATGAAACTGTACACACAAGAAAGACACATGTGCACGCTTCGACCTCGGATAAGGTTCATTTCCTCTTCACTGGGGTGTGTGTGACTGCACAGTTGTATCATTAAATAGCTGGGAAGTTTGTGAGTGAGCCTGAGCGAGCGCAAAGCCCGTCTGTCCCCAGGCAGTTTGTCTCATTGTCTCTGTTCCAGTTCAGCCAGCTGCTGGCTGCAGCGGTGGAGCTGCTGTGGAGCACAAGGAGTTGTTGGTTATTACTGAGTTAGACATAAATGCCCGCTGAGAGTATAATGAGAAGCTGAAGAATCTGCTAGGGTCGGAAGTTATTCTGCTGTAGCTTTGTGCTCTTATCATTCAAAGCCTGAAATCTGCCTTCCACTCTTAAGTTGCACTTAATTGCAGTTGAGTGTTTTGCCACGGGTGTTTTCTTCTCCAGAACTCAAGACAGTTGTGTAGATAAAGTGTACGTTCATGTGCCCTTTGAACTGAAAGATTCACTACAGCTGTCCATGTAACGTTGATTTACCATCATTGTGTTAGTACGTGGCTTTTCTTTTTCTCCTAACTTCATGATGGAAAAGTTACCAGGATAAGCAAAAGCAGGGATAGAGGCTCCTGTTTGGTGGAGATATTTACCTTCTCGGAGTGTCAGTGTAAAATAGAGAACAGTCAGGAACCAAACCATACAGCGTTACTGAAGTTATCTAAAACACTGCTCCTGATGGTATTGCAGGCGACTGGCTCGGGAGGTTTCTGGTTCCTTTTTGAAGAAGATCCAATCCAATCCAGCCCTCAGCTGGATGCCAGCATTCCTCATCTCTTTGCCCTTCTGCGAAGAGACTGGGAGCTACAAAAGCCCTGACTTTAATCATCATTGTAAAAGCTTCCAGAGCCCTTTCTAGAATATGAGCCCAACTTGGGGATGATGCCACAGAAAGAATGTCAGGGGGTCTCATGGTTTGCATCACTGTTCTGGATCTACAGGTTTAGAAAGGCTATGAAGAAAGCAGATGTTGTCCTAGTAGAAGCTTTTCTTGGAGAAGAAGAAAGTTAGGACCAGAAATTCCTTTTAATTTCCAGCTTTGTCATTTCAGATACGAGAAACTGAAAGCTAGGAGATTCTTGCTTTACTTAAGGGGTTTGTTCTAAACCCCCTCAAAAATATTGTTCAGATATTTTTTCTCCAGCCACATATAAAAATAAGAATGTGGAATGAACAACTCAATTTGTAAGCTGCAAAGCTTAAAAATGGTAATGATAAACTTAATCCAAATGACTTGTGGACAGAAAGATCGTTATTTCTGTCTGTTAGTAGAAAACCACCCGTGATTTCAGCAGCTGTGTGGACTGGTCCTGGGAATAGAGTCTGTGAGAATGTGTGAGTGTGCAGAGGTGCCTCACACACGAGCACTACAGATGGGTTTGGTAATTCTGATGCAGTGACCACCTCCCCCAGCTTCCAGCAGAAGGTATTTAACTGAGAGATTCCATTCTCTGTTTGACTGATAATATGCAAATATGGATAGTGGCATATTTTTCTAAGTAATTTTTCTAAGCATTTGGAAAGAATCACTATCAAATCCACCAAAATGACATTTCCCAGTTAAAATCACTATGTGTTATGAGGCATTTAAAGGATTTCCCAGCTTGTTTCTTTAACAGTGTGTTTTGGTTTTCACACCTCTCCCCACCCCCTTATTTTTTTTCTGAAAGGTGCTTAAAGAACTCTTTGGGAGGAAATTACTGATCTTTACTATTTCATACCTGAAATCAATAGATCAGAATTCAACTGGGGCAAGACCTAAATCCATCAAAAGCTATGTGTAATTAGGCAAAACGTTGTCCCAAGGCAGCTGTGGATTTCTGTGCATAAAAATAGTTTGACTAACTGGTTGAATTAGATTTAAATTAGTTTGATTTAAAATACTTTTAAGAATCAAGGGAATGCTTAGGATTACTGCTTCAGTAAAGAACCATAATTATGGTTTCTGGTTGCCTGTTTACCAACAGAAATAATTTCAGGCTCAAGTGAGAGCGTTGAAAGAGCAAATTCAAATTGAGGAGAAAACAAAGAAGTGGGGGAAAAGGGAAATTTCAAAGTTCATTTAAGGCTTTCTTTCTAATTATGCAGTGACATTTAGGGGTTTGAGAGCATATATTTAAGATGTCAAATTAACTGACTTGAAAAATCTTTCTAGTGTGACTGAACAGCACATTTTGCCAGCCTGGTAGGTGATTCATGATTTCATTTTCAAAAAAATTGTGGGATTCGAGATGATGGTATTATAGAAGACACTCCTTTTTTTAATGGCTGCTAACACAAAGCAATCCTCTAAAAATAGGCAGAAGGAAGCGAGGGCAGCACAAAAGTAAACCCCTGCTTATGGAAAAGCAGACAGACCTACAGGCCCACTGCTTTCAGGGACACATTTGGCAACAGAGCCTCCCCCGATGGCTCTGAGAGTCGTAAATAGAAAGACAGAGGGGTTTGGTGTCTTGATGGAGCCGTGTCAAACAGCCTCCCACAGCAACAGACTCCGTCAGCATAAGCTGAGCATTGGGCTTCAGCTTCTTTCAAGGCAAATTTTAAGCCCTGATGGTCTGTGGGAGGCAGGTGAGAAGAACAAAGAAGGCTGGAGGGTGGGTAGCTTTGATAAGGAGACAGACTGTGTTGCCACCAGTGCTGACAGTGGGAGAAGGAGCGCTTCTGCCCCGTTAGTGTTCTTGATTTTTATAGGAGTTTAGAGCAAAACTGTACCAAATGAGACTGTGTAGGTGTCTTAAAAAATAGTAGTCAAATAATCAACTGTCCTGGAAATCTAAACATTCATTTAGTGATGCACCACCTGTATTCTCTTCTCCATATATCCAACATCATAATAATTCCTTGCTTCAGTTGCTTATAAGATTAAAGTATGCATCTGTTTGGCTTTGCAGGCTACAGGCACTTACATTTCTTGGTTTACCTGGGCAGAGACAGCAAAGCCAATCAAAAGCGAGGGCTGCATGGAGTCAGTCTTTCACCTCAGTTTTATTGTAAAATAGTGCATTTTTCCAAACCATTAAATATTTTCTCTTTGGTGCAGTAATTTAGCAGAGGCTGGCCTGTAGTTATCCACGACCGTTAGAACTTCATGGCATTGTGACAACTGAAAGGTTCAACAATTTCTGTGAAGTCTTCTCCCTAGAAGCATCTAAAATTTGGAAGTGCTGTTTTATAAAGTTTTATCTTTGTCTTTCTGGAGCAGCCTGGTCATTGATGTGTTGTTCCAGACTGTGCTGATATTTGGGTAGCAGGCACCTGCCTGCCCTGCTGAGCCAGGTCAAAGGATGCAGGAAAAGGGGAAGGAGTAGGACTGGCTTTTCTTCAACCCACAAACTGGTCTCAGGTTCATACTTATTATTTTGCTCAGGAACAAATCCTCCTTGAAAATAACATCCCCTGCAGAGGTCTGATGGAACCATAATTTTTCCATACGAACAATCTTCAAATACAGGAAATGGAAAAAGACAAGATTAACTTGAGCAAAGCTAAATGATAGTATCAGTTCTATTTTATTGGTTTATATTTATGATTGTTTTATTCAGACTGGCCTTGAAATCAGATTTGTCAGCTTTGTTAACTGTCACAGTTATATTATCCAGTCCTTGGAGATTCTACTTCACATTTAAATGGCTATAGAAGAAAGAAAATAAATAAGCACAAGGGCTAGGAAAAAAAGTAATGGAGGAGGACTAATGCAGACACATAAGATTTTACAGACATGTGCACCAACTTTGTAGTCTTGCAAGAGCAGTAATAGTTTTTACTCATTCTGCAGCAAGAACCTCTTTTGACCCCAGTCTGTAAATTAAAATGGTGATAAACACAAACCTTTTAATGGTAATGAGAGACAGGCAAAGGGTAGAAATGCAAGGCTGGCTATTGCTTTTGGTCTTGATGGATGCGCTCATTTCTGTGAAGTGAACTTTACACCCAGCGTGTGCACGTTCACTGGGGCAGTCGATGAGTCCCCGTAACAAGAGCACCACCAACTGCAGTCAGTTTGCCCAGGACCTCAAATTTCTGAAGCTGCAGTGCAGGGAGACTTCTACTGTCCAAAGCCTGAGTCACAGTGAAAACTGATAGCAGTTTTTCAGCACAGGAATCAGAATCATCATGTACAAATCATGTTGAAAGGTGCAGACTTACAGGGCTCAGGTGTCACTTATGAAAGTTTCTTCTTGTAAATAATTATGGTGAAGTGACCAAAAGCCACAACCTTCCCAAAAATTCACACAAGCAGCCTCCTTTCACTCAAACCCTAACAAACTTAGATGCTAAAAAAATTCCTAGGCTCTCCAAAATTCCTGGATCTAGGTAGTTTGTTTAATTATTAACTAAAGGGTAATATCATGTGTCATTTTAAAGCATTTATTTAGAAGTCATAGTTTTACAGCTATTTTATTTGTCTTTCTAAAAAAAACTAAATAAATGGTACTTGAAAGTCTGTTGGGATTACAAGACTGAAGCAGCTGCAAGTTTAGAGAACAGAGATTAATAATTAGGGGTCTTTACAGACAGGATATATATATACACACACATATATAAAGACACATACATATATATATACACACATATACATTTTTATATATATCTCAAGAAGTCCAAGAGGTTTTATTTAGGCTTCATATTAGCATGAATAATTCAAGTGAAAATAAATGCAAGGTTCTTTTTGGGAACTTTGCAGATCAGCATTTTGATAACCATCAAAACACATGATCTTTTCATAGACAGGGAAACCAGATGGCTGCATCGCTGTAATCCACTGGAAAGGGCATTTTATGCCATCCTAATATAAGTCAAAGATATATTAATGTTGCTGGTCATTTTCAAAGACAGAAAGCTGACAGAAAATTTCTGGACAAAATATGGCATGTTGCCATTCCTTTGATATTTCTTGTGAGTTACGGTTTGCTTTTTTCTCAGATGCATGGAGTGAAAACTGTTTTTCTTAGAGCTTTTGCTGCCCTCAGCTCCTAAGGGAGCACAACACACAGTGCACAGTCTGTGAAACAGAGACCATTCCAGTGAGTACTCCTTGAAGTTGCTGCATTTGGTTATTGTGTTGTAGGGAAATTATGGTGATCTGAACTACCTTTCTAAAGCCAGGAGTCTCTGCCTCCGGTTTAATAAATTTTTGGAGCTACTGTATTTAAAAGCAACTGTCATGGCAATCATAGTTGCTGTAAAATGACACAATCCTGTTCACAAAGTGTATCTTCACAGCCCAACATTTAAAAAAGGGATAAAGTGCTCAGTAGCATAATAGCAGATAAGAAACAATACACATCCTGAGAACACAGGATACCTACCCATAACATAGAGGGGAACCAACATGGAAATAAATACCAAGCCTTCAGTTTCTCAAAGGATAATGCTAAATAATCAGAGTATCACTGCATTAATGTAATATGCACATTATTCACATCGGGCACAAGAAGCAAGGGAAGGGCCAAACAAGCACAGTTAGATCTGTATTAATTTAAAAGTCATTGATAGAATTTCATACCTGCATCACTCAGACCAGGACAGAGAAGAGACAGCTGCCTGTCTGCTCCCACCTCTGGGCTCCTGGCAGCAACAGATGGTAAGAGTTCAAGTGAGCAAAATCACTACTGAGTGTCGTTACGAAAAGCTTAAGGAGCAAGGAAGGGCACAGCCTGAACTTGCCTTTCCTGCTGCGGAGATACAGTCCCTGCTTCCCTTCTTTGCCCTCGAGGACTGCTGGGTTTGTACACAGAACTACCATCAGCCCTGGGTCACTCAGCCTTCCTGAATATTCCACATGTCCTCAGGCTTAGACGTTTAAACTATGCTCTTCCTTTGCACCCAGGAACTGCCTGCTCAGAGTTATTTTCTCTCCCAATTATCTTTTTAACCTCTGTTTGTAGGAAATGAGACGCAGTGTTATCAGCAGATTGCAGCGCAGTCCCAGCCCTGTTATTTGCTCTCACTCTCTCCTGGGCTGTCTGAACTTGGTGCCATGACAGAAGACAGGAGGGAGGGTGGAGAAAGCAGAGCAGCACAGACCTGGGACAGAAAGACCTCCTAAGCTCAGCTTTCAGGCAGCATTTACATTCTGACATAGCAACCAGGACAGCACAGAACACGGGGAGTTCTGCACAGTTCCCCTGCAAATCCAAACACAGAGTTTAGCCTGTGCCGAGGTGTTTGGCCCCAGACCCAGCCTGTGAGTGACACCTAGGCCCAAGCTGATGAGGATCAGCCGTTTGGATACAGTAGGAGTGACAGGGATGAGGTGGTGTGTGCCATCAGAATGTTGTTCTGCCACCTGACACTTCAATGCTGTCCTTAAACGTGCAGGCGTAACCCACCAATTGAGATCCAAAACTACAAAACTGTATTTGAGAGCATCCTTTAGATTTCAAAGTTATAAACTCAAATGTTGCCAAAAAATTACAAAAAAAAATATTACAAAATGGCAGATAAACTGTTCTCTGCTTCTTCATAACTCAGCACCTTTCTGCAGTCTTCCTGTTCATTGAATCAGGCAGAGATCCTGCTTTGCCTAAATGTGGGCACACGAGGTGGAACTGAGGTTGCACAAGCCACCTGGATATAGTAGTAGTATTATTTCTTCAGTTTAAATTCCTTTGGTTTCAAAGAGATATTGACATTTATTTGGGAGAATGGGATATAATGTATAGGTATTTGGATTTTATGGGAGGGGGACATAAACACCTGCACTACCTGAGTGTTAATCAGTCCTGTACAACGCAGAATCCAAGCCTATGGCTCTCACTTCACTTACCAGGGTAATTATACCAGTTATGTGCAAGGGACAGCTGTTATCCCAGTGAAAGGGAGGACTACAGTGGATTTTGAATTCAACCTCTTCCCTAAAAAGAACCTGGAAGAACTCATGCTTCATGGGAGAAAAGAGACCAAGCATCTCAGAGCTGTTTCTCTTCTCAAAAGCTGCCAGCAGCTCCCAGTCCCTACAGCTCTGTGCAAGAAGCTGCTGCTATTGTGGCATCTCTGCTGAGTTAATGTTTTGGCATGGAAGAGGACTGGAAAACAAACAGGTTTTCTTCTTAATTAAAAAACCCACTAGTTTAATAAAAGACACCACAAGCTAGGGCTTGTTTTAATCTCACCAAAAGCTATAAGATATTTCATAGGACAAAGAAAAAGTCTTTCCTTACTGTCAGGCATTGAAACACAATAGAAAGAGGCATTAGCACTTCCCAAAACAAACACAAACACTAGTTTGGCAATCTATCTGGGGAAAACAGTACAGAACTGAAATAGACTTCACCCTGGAACAGACACTTGGGAAAAATACACAGGGTTTGTTGGTTTTAAATAGCTGTTCGTGTTATACCTCTGAGACAGTGTTTCTTACCATCACTGTGCTTTTTCATCTAGGGAATATTAAAATGTCAGTAATACCCACCTTAGTTCATACAAGCTGAAATGAAAGCAGTAAGGAACATGTAAGCAGTAATATATTTCTTTTTTTGTCATTCAGCTCTTTGCTAGCATCAGTGCTCTGAAAAAAAGTGAAATTGCTCTCAGTGAGAAAACAGTGTTATGCTTTTAGCAATTCCCTGAGGCCATCTGTCAATGAGTAAAATATATTGTGTGTGTAGTACATTATATCCTAAGTGCATTATAAATAAATTATTCCTTAACATGTAGTTCTTTTAAGAAGTAACAGTCTAAATTTGCAGACAGTGGACGCTGAGGTGTGTGTAATTCCCACACCAACTAAAGAGTAGATTTAAGGACTTGAAATTGTTGATTTAGAGAATTTACTCCATATGTCTTTTAATAGTCACAGAAATCATGCAGTAGAACAAAAAGAAATCTCTAGCTGTGGAGAATGTAGAGATAGGGTGAGGGGGACTGCTTTTAAGCTAAAAAAGGGGAAATTTAGATTAGATCTTAGGTAGAAATGTTTTCCTGTGAGGGTGGGGAGGCCCTGGCACAGGCTGCCCAGAAAAGCTGTGGCTGCCCCATCCCTGGAGGTGTTCAAGGCCAGGTTGGATGGGCTTTGAGCCCCCTGATCCAATGGGAGGTGTCCCTGCCCATGGCAGGGAGGCTGGAATTGGATGGGCTTTGAGGTCCTTTCCAACCCAAACCATTCTATGGTTCTACTTGCTTTTTATATGATCCTGGAAAGTAAGGGCTTCTTCAAGATCAAAGCTCAGCAAGTTAGTGATGATAGTCTGCCTGGTACTGTCCAAATAGAAATGCTTGAGAGAGCTTCATGAAGATCTGCATGGGATCTGAAGGAAAAACCTCGGAATTAAATTGAGATTAAACAATGCTGACCTGACCTTGGCTCGCTCTTCATAACCTGTGCAATATTTCCTTCCTACAAGTTGTGAATTATTTTGTAGTGTTGTTTTTGCCTTGTTTTGATGGAGATATCTCTGAGAATTACTGGAAGTTCAATGCAAGCTAGTGAGAGCTTGAATTTTTTATTACGTAAGCAGAAACCAGTGAGAGATGTTTGAGATGGATCTTTTTGTCTTCGAGCACTTCTAATGAAATATCCACAAGAAAAGCATCCTCATGGTGAACATCCTAGAAGGTAACAGTAGTGCAGAGCCTGCCAGGATGGAGCTGTAGAGTTAATTTGATTATAGTAGACATTTAGTCCCACCCTTCTGCTCAAAACAGAGTTAAAGCAAACAGCAAACTGGAAAAAAGTAAACGAGTTCTTCAGTGTCTTTCACCAGTGCAAAACTATTTTTGTGTAAATGTTACTTATAATTAAAAATGCAAAATTTAAAGAACAGGAAAACCCTGAGATGCGTGAGGGCTTGGAAACAAAGCTCCTAAGCAACAGCATGGTGGTCAACAGGCTTGAGAGGACTAGAAACAGGACCCCTGCCTCCCAGCCCTCCTACCCTGGTTGCCAAATTAACAGTCTCCAAAGCAAACTCCCCTCTGCACCTGCAGACTCACAACCTTCTGTCACTGGAGGCACTGGGCAATGCACGTGAGAATCCAGGGTAATTTTCTAATGACTTGGAATAAACACCCATTGCTGATACGTAAAATGTAAAGTCCCAGTGCAAAGTAAGACATTTTTGTCTGTATAATTAACTGTAACACATTTAGGACATTACACAACTACCACATCATATTGCTGGAAGGTATTGTTAATACTTTAAGGCTTTGAAAGTTTTGTAACTGTTTCTTAAAAGGTAGACAGCCATCAAATGCAGGTGACAATGGCACATCCTGAGCACTGACATTGTCAGGCAGAGACATATTTTTCCTAGTATCGTAAAAATATTGGAAAATATATTTTTAAGTTCATATAAAGGTGCCATTAAAATGTTTAATGGGGTGAAAAACTTTCTTTTTCAGTGGGGTTTTTTGGGTCTACAATGGGAGTCTGACTGGGGGTTTCCATCTGCTGTGCTGGCTGTTACTGCAGATGGCCATAATCAGTACATATGGTGTGTGCATACATAAACTGAAGCCAGCGTTGTCTTGGGGTAAAAGCAGGCACACAACAGGAGCTCAGATGCCTAACACAGGTATATTGGTGAAAGGGATAATTTAGAGCATTTTATTTTTAGGGGAAATTTATATGGAGTTAGGGAAAGAAGCATTTACTGTTTGCTTCATTTTGGACACAACAATCCCATGCAGAGCTACAGACTGGGGACAGAGTGGCTGGAGAGGAGTCAGGCAGAAAGGGACCTGGGAGTGCTGGTTGACAGGAAGCTCAACATGAGCCAGCAGTGTGCCCAGGTGGCCAAGAAGGCCAATGGCATTCTGGCCTGCATCAGGAATAGTGTGGCCAGCAGGATCAGAGAAGTTATTGTCCCCCTGTACTCGGCACTGGTCAGGCCTCATCTGGAATATTGTGTGCAGTTCTGGGCCCCCCAGTTTGGGAAAGATGTCAGGATGCTGGAATGTGTCCAGAGGAGGGCAACGAAGATGGTGAAGGGGCTGGAGCACAAGCCCTACAAGGAGCGACTGAGGGAGTTGGGGCTGTTTAGTCTGAAGAAGAGGAGGCTCAGGGGAGACCTCATTGCTCTCTACAACTACCTAAAAGGAGGTTGTAGTCGGGCAGGGGTTGGTCTCTTCTCTCAGGTGACCAGTGACAGAACTAGAGGGCATGGACTCAAGCTTCGTCAGGGGAGGTTTAGGCTTGATGTGAGGAAGAAGTTCTTCACTGAAAGGGTGATTGGCCATTGGAATGAGCTGCCCAGGGAGGGGGTGGAGTCACCAACCCTGGAGGTGTTTAAGGGGAGACTGGATGAGGCACTGAGTGCCATGGTTTAGATGATGGTTGGTGTTAGTGTTGGGTTATAGGTTGGACTTGATGATCTCAGAGGTCCTTTCCAACCTTGTGATACTGTGATACTGTGTGATACTAATTAAGTAAAAGAAATTACTCAGCTCTTCAAAGGTAAATTCTGGATCTGCAGTTTCTTTGGCTTCAGTTCATCCCCAATTCTGTGCCAGCTTTTGCTTTACATCAAGACAATACCAAACTCACAAATTTCTAGAGATATCCGCAGAGTGCAGAAGTTAGGACAGTCAGCCTAGCCCTGGAGTCCCTGTGTCAGAAATAAAGCTGGAGGAGGGATTTTCTTGTTTCCAAAACTTAGTAAAAGGCCTTCCTGTCACAAAAAGAAAATATAAGTCTTAGAAATGAGATAGTCTTTAGATCTGAAGTTTAAGTCACTCTCACTACCATTAAATAGTTGCTGAAACTGATAATGATCAAAGAAGGGCAAAAGACCTTATTGTTAAATGTAGTATTGCCAGTGCATCACATGTGAAGTTACCAGGCAGTGAGCTCTTCTGCCTCCCATGGCAGTGCCCAGTTAGCACTGCTGTAAACTTCTGCTTGCACATTGGCTCACGAACCAAGGTTTAAAAAAGGAAAATATTTCCATAAAGTCTGAAAATTCTACTTTGGAAATTTGGAAAGTTATGAAAAATACTACAGTATTTATGTGATGTGGAGAAAACTCTAAAAGCAGCTCACCATGTGTACACAGATCAGTGCTTGCACTGACAGAACACTGAAACCCAAGTGCCTGAAAAGAAGGAATCATTGGGAAGGCAAAGCAGACCTGAGGGGTTTATTGGATATGCAATCAAATGCTTTTTTAACATTTCCTCCATCTTTTCTAATATCCTCTGTATTACAGTTTATTGGCAACATTTGCCCATCAGACAAGCTAATTGTCAGAGCAGATAGAGGCATGACTCTTACATCAGTTCCCTTTTCTCCTTTCTTAATATCTACCCTGCTGTTCTCTTTGCTAACCTTTAAACCTTTCTTGTACTTGGAAAAGGCTTCACATACTCAGCTATGAGCTAGAAGAGGAACATAAATTGACTTTAAAAGGGCTGCAGCCATTCTAATACAGCTTTATAAGCTACTGTTTCTTTCTCTCTCTTATTACAGGTTTGTTTTGTGAATTTAGATGCAAACAGAGATGACTGCAGCGACGAGCAAGTGAAACAGGTAACAGTTTAGGTCTTAATAACATGCACGGTGTAAACGTACACCAGGACTCGCCAATACAAACCCAGATCAAAATTCTGTGGACACATCAAAGCTATCCCTAGGTTTTTTAACCCTTGCAGAGAGCAATGCATCAGGAATCTGAAATTATCTCAGCACCATGTTATGTTATATAGCTTTTCTTACTCCCATCTGAGAAGTGTCTAGGAGATCGTTGCAGCCTGTGAATTCACACCAGTTATCATGTGAATGGAGTTCTTGCTCAGCCTTGGTTTTATCAGAGAATTGAACACAGAATTTAATTTGACATAAGACTTCTAAAAAAAAATAAATAAAAATCTAATGTCTCTCCTACTGCCAAAGAGGCTTTGAGAATCTTCACATAATCACAGAATGGTGGGGGTCAGAAGGGGCCTCTGGAGATGATCCAGTCCCACAAGCAGGGTCACCCAGAGCTGCTTGCACAGGAACACCCCCAGGTGGGTTTGAGTATCTCCAGAGAAGGAGACCCCACAGACTGCCCGGGCAGCCGGCCCCAGTGCTCTGTCACCCTCACAGTAAAGTTTTTCCTCATGTTCAGATGAAACTTCCTTTGTGCCAGGTTGTGCCCATTGCCCCTTGTCCTGTCACTGAGCACCACTGAAAAGAGGCCCCGTCCTCTTGACACCCATCCTCTGTATATTTATAAGCATTTACTTAGTCAGGTCTTGTTCAGCTGACCAGCCTTCATCAAACTCCAGATTAGCTTTATTATACAATCTTGAGTAGGAATCTAGATAAAACAGTACTAAAGGTGTGTTTTACCTGTTTACCTGAAAGTTTGGAGGGTAGGAAAAGGAATTTAAAAAAAAGAAAAAAAAGCTTGGTTATTTTATGAAGACAAACTACAAGAAATCTGGGGAGAGACTTTTTATGAAGGCTTGTACTGGTAGAGCAACAAAACTGGTGAAGGGACTTGAGCACAAGTCCTATGAAGAGAGGCTGAGGGAGCTGGGGTTGTTTAGCCTGGAGAAGAGGAGGCTCAGGGGTGACCTCATCACTGTCTACAACTCTCTGAAAGGAGGTTGTAGACAGGTGGGGGTTGGTCTCTTCTCCCAGGCAACCAGCAACAGAACAAGAGGGCACGAGCTTAGACTCTGCCAGGGAAGGTTTAGGCTGCATATCAGAAAAAAGTTCTTCACAGAGCGAGTAATGAGGCAGAGAGGGGATGGATTCACCATCCCTGGAGGTTTTTAAGATAACACTGGATGTGGCACTTAGTGCCATGATCTACTAATCATGATAGTGTTGGATTAAGGGTTGGACTTGATGATCTTGGAGGTCTCTTCCAACCCAGATAATTCTATGATTCTATGATTCTATGACAGGTGGGAATGGCTTTAAACTGGTAGATATTAGGAAGAAACTCTTCACGCTGAGGGTGGGGAGGCCCTGGCACAGGTTGCCCAGGGAAGCTGTGGCTGCCCCATCCCTGGAGGTGTTCAAGGCCAGGCTGGATGGGGCTTTGAGCCCCTGATCCAGTGGGAGGTGTCCCTGCCCATGGCAGGGGATGGGACTGGGTGGGGTTTGAGGTCTCTTCCAATCCAGTCCATTCTGTGATTCTATAATATGCTGTTTAAAATACATATTCCAAAAAGCCCTCAAATCCGAAGAAGTCACATTTTAAAGATATGGGCTGGTGTCAGTTTTATGTTTACATCTTCCTTTATCATCCATTTTTGAGATCCTGGCTTGATGCCTATATCCAGGGAGTTCCCCAGTAGAGCATTATGATCCATTTGCTGAAACCACTTTTATCTTATGCAAAGACAACCAATACTGGAACCTTGTTGCAAATCATTCATTAGCAGGAACTTTTTTCCTATGCTGTTTTCTGCACCTTGGATCTGTGAAAATTCAGATGGCAAAAATAACTGCAGCTTCTTGCAGCAAGATTATTTTTCTGTTGAATCAGCAGGTTTACTGTGCAGAATGGCCTGAGAGGTTTCACTTTACTGAATGCACAGAAGCACTGGTTTTCTCCCACTGATTTTATTGGTTTTTAAAGTGTTTATTAAGGTACAGAAGCTATAGAAAGTCGTAAGGAAATAGTGAAGTTTCTCCCGCAATCTTAGAGCTGAATATCCGTAAAAGCCAAGTTACACTGGCTCTGTGCTGCTACCCTTTACCATACCTGGAGGTTTCTTTCTCACAAGCACAAACCAGCCTTGAAAGCAGCTGCATGTTTTTTCCCACAGCAGCCACTGTGAGCTTTGTGTGACTCCAAACTCCTCCTGCAGAGCAGAACCCGGTCGGCTCCCCGGAGTGCTGCGCCCCAACAGCTCACCCTCCCTGCCTGGCCCTCGGCAGGAGCAGGAACAGGGGCACCACAACATTTGGCCACATTTTAGAAAGGCAATTTCTGGTGCAGACTCAATGTATTTATTAACCATGACCAGGAGATGATATTTTTCTTACAGTTTTCAGTGTGGGTAATAAATATTTCACTTCTGACGCAGGTAACGTGTAGTCTTCTCTAAGAGGAAGCTCCCTCATCCCAATTTTTTGTGTACAGTTTGTGTAAATTAGCTTTGAGAGGGGTGGATTTTTATACACACTGATGTAGTGAAAGCATTTCATAGGAGGAGTTTGCTAATAGGTAAATGTTTGCTAATAGGTAAACTGTTTGCTAATAGCTACTATTAGGATCTGGCATTACCCTTTGAACCTTGGAATGGGATAAATTGGGGGGGGGTTTAGTGTAAAAGAATCATCTTTCCAGACTTTCCATCTTTCCTTTTTTATTCTGAACAAAAGGTAAGGGACTGAAGTAAAAGATATACAAAATGCCACAATTTCCTACCTAAGAAATCTGATCTGACAATTTAGGCAGTAGAAAACAGAGATTCGTAGCGAAAGGTGTGTGATAATGGCAAGGTTATAATTTTAATTATATAATTTAATTTATAATTTTATAATTTTAAAAAAGAAAAGGATGAGAACTTTTTTGTGCTTTACTGAAATGTCAAATGGAATTGAAGCACTGAATTCAGTTATGTCACATATAAATACTTAGCCTCATCAGAAGATCTGACTACTGAAAAGCGAATTGTTCTCCAAAACCGAATTAGATTTGCTAAGCCAGAAAGTTTTATTATATCTAATTCACTTTGAGGAAAAAAAATAACAGTATTGCAAGCTTGTTTTTTTGAAGATGAAAATGAAAAATGCCTGTTCATAAAGCCAGCACAGCGAGGTCCTCAGCAGAGAGGAATTGGAGGCAGTCTCAGAGTAGGTGTTGTCCTTCTGGCCCGGCTGCGCGCACGCTGGGCGCAGCTGCCTCCTGCACAGCACTGAGCACCCCAGCAGCATTGCCCCACGGATCTCCTCTCTTCATAGCCCCACTCAGGATGTGACTGTTAGCACTTTCAGCTCCAGCAAATACATAACAGGTAGAAAACGATTGCAACGTTATAAATGAAGGTGTCCAGTGGGACAGGAGGGAAGCAAATGTTTCATCTGTGTATTAAATACTTCCATTATTCAAAGTTTGGTATTGCATCAGTTTGATCAGCAATTTCCAGCTAACTTTCCCTTTGATTTCTTGCTAATCATATGCCTGGAGGAAGATTGGAAGATTTGCCCTGTTCTCATTACCACACTTACTGAGTCGTTTCTGCTTTAGCCAATAACAGACACAGTGTTCTCAGTCTCGTAGGAGCTCGCTCGTAATAGGAAGGCCAAGCATTTAGATGCACGAATACAATCGAGCTCTTTAGCACATGACAACATAAAGGGATGACAGATTGTCCTGCTGGACAGTTGTGCAGCAGTTTATGCTGTCACAGCCCTTGTCCCTAGTGGCTGAAAAGAAAGAATCTGCGTTTTAATGCTGCCGGTTCTACTTTTAATGGACTCAAAGCAGCAAGATCAAATACGCTTTCTAAAGGGATGCCTGAAAGTGGTATTTCCTTTGGATATTCATGGCTATAACAGTGCAACTCAGACTTCATTAGCTGAGAGCAGTATCTGTCTTTCATATTACAGAGGTTGATCAGCGTGTCTCCGAATCTCCCCAAACTCATCAGTTCCATGAATGTGCAGCCACCAAAGGAAAATGAAATTGTCCTGCTGAGTGGATTAGCATCGGGAAACCTTCAGGTCGATTATGAAGTTCCCCAGGTAGGAATCAAACTCATCTTTAAGATCGCATCTCACTTGTGAAGGATGGGATTTGGAAAATGGAAAGAAAGGAAGCTGGAAGCAAAGACCTTGCATCAGCTTAAGAGATGAGTGGGAGTTCGGAAACATGAAAAATAAATCCTGTCCAACCAAAGTCCATTCGGTGTGTGTGGCGGGGGGTGGGGGTTGACACGGATAGGAGGGAGATGCTGCTGTTCCCTCTGGATCCTGTGGATGTCTGAGCTGCAGCTGATAGCTCTTCAAGCCATATTAGCGGGTGTTCTTTCAGGGAAGGCAGGCGTTGGTGGCAGAGATGATTCACAAGCCCAGATTTCGTGAACAGCAGGAGTCAGAAGGGCAGCACAGAGGGGAGAAAGGAAAGAAGTAACACTTCTTCTGTGCAGGCAGCAAGATCAGGGCACAGCTCCTACAGACACCCCTTCAAGGGAAGTCTTGCTGCTTCCCACTTCTGTTCCCAATCCACCTTCTCCCATGCGTGCACCTCGGAAAAGAGCTGATGATAGGACTTGGAAGATCCTAGAGGCTCCCGTAAGCCTGAATGTGACAGTGGAAGATACCAAGCTACATTAACCATATCAGATCTGACACTTCATTTAGCTTCTGTCAACTTTAAAAGTAATTAATGCATTAATTAAAACTTAGCATTTAAAGGAGATAAAGGCAGAGTTCTCACACTAACTCTTTCACTGCCATCACTGCCCGTGAATGTTCCCTATCTGTAATCTGGAGACCAGAATTCCGTTTTCTGGTGCCACATACAGAAAGGAAGCAAACACTAACATTTGTTTAAAGGTGTTTTAATACACAAATTCCAGAAGCTTAACTCTGTATTATAATAAAAAGCTTTTTCCTCCTTTCCATTTTATCATATTTTATGCCCGTTCCTGTCTGCGTAAAGAAAGAGAATGAAAAATACTTCAGTATTTATATTCAGTTGGGAACAACTTCATTAAAACTGCAGAGTTATTCTGGAGTATAAAACTGTCTCAGCAAACTCAAAACATGAACAGGTATCTCCTGTTTTATTTGCTGCAGAAAAAAACAGAAGACTTTTTTTCACTGAAATTAGGTTGTGTACAAATGGCTTCAGGAAGCAGGGCCTGGAACAGCCATATTGCAAAGATGACTGAATTTTATGCTGTATCAATAAGGTGATCTTTAAAGAGAGAAATTGCCTGGTTATTGGGTTTTGCTGCCACTTGTGACTAATGGCCAAATTTAGAAAGATTTAAAAAAATCAGAGCACGAGCCCGTGGTGGGAGCAGTGCAGCTCCAAACCCCACTTCCCTGGGGGGAAGCCACTGCAAGACACACAAGGGTGTTTTGAGGCCCAAACAAGATGTCCTTAGCAGGAAGGACATGGATCTGTTAAAGTGAGTCCAGAGGAGGCCACGAAGATGATCTGAGGGCTGGAGCACCTCCCACACAAGGACAGGCTGAGAGAGTTGGGGTTCTTCAGCCTGGAGAAGAGAAGGCTCCTGGGAAACCTTAGAACAGCCTCCCAGGACTGAAAGGGGCTCCAGGAAAGCTGGGGAGGGGCTCTAGATCAGGGAATGCAAGGATAGGACGAGGGGGAACGGTTTGAAGCTGAAAGAGGGGAGACTGAGATTAAATCTTAGGAAGAAATGTTTTCCTGTGTGGGTGGGGAGGCCCTGGCACGGGTTGCCCAGAGAAGCAGTGGCTGCCCCATCCCTGGAGGTGTTCAAGGCCAGGTTGGATGGGGCTTTGAGCCCCTTGATCCAGTGGGAAGTGTCCCTGCCCATGGCAGGGGGACAGGAACCAGATGGGCTTTGAGGCCGCATCCAACCCAACCCATTCTGTGATTCTAAGCTCCCAAGTCATCCCCAGCTGCAGCCGTTGAGCCTGGCAGCCTTCTCAGAGAGAGTGCAGCAAGAGACAAATGAGAACTAACTTAAACTGCCATCTTGTAAGAGAAGTGAAAACTTGCACTGAGACTGGGTGAGATTTATTGACCAGATAAGCACACGCTATGTTTCTCCTTACATATGTTTGTCTTTGCAAAGAATTTCATTTGTAAGGAGAATTGCATAGTTTCCTATACCAGGGTTTTTACTCTGGTCCCCCTCTGTCCTTTGGACAACTACAACCCTGGAAACTGTGGACTGGAGAAACAGCAGGGGAATGTTTGATCTGAGGCTGCATCTGTTCTTAATAACATCTTTCACAACACGGTGTATGCTCAAGTCTGATTCAGCACCAATTTCTTAGCAGCTAGTACAAAAAATGTGTTTTGCTTTAACACACTGATTTATCCAGTTTTCTGTTCAGACACATATTTTAGGTGGAGAGGAAGAACAGGGTAATAAAACATGCTATTCCAGCATAACACTCATCCTGCTCCCTTTGGTGTTTTCCTTTGCATTCCCACTCAAAGACAAAAGATCTGGGATGGGGTTACATTATCCTGTGTACTGTGCAGATGCACAGCGGGTCCAGGGCAACTTTTGCACAGCTTGAAATCTGCTGCCTTGATCCAGAGTTGGCTCCACTCAAGCTGGCTCCTTCCTGGGGGCCTCGAGTTAAAGCACAAGATCACAAGCTGCAAAAGCTTGTCTTTTTATATGTCCACCCATACCACAAACACAGTCCCATGCAGAGATATCAGCTTAGCTCTGTGGTTGTATAAATACCCAACAGTTTTAAATGAGATAACAAGAGTTCCTTTCCCTCAGTTTCTGTCCAACTTTCAGCTTAATTTTTCAGCTTCTCTGGGTAAGACAGTTTTATATAAAGGCTCAGCACAGGGCACAGTGGAGCCCCATTTTCAGTGGGACGTTGTACTGGTCTCAAATAATGGTGCTTTGGGCAAATGAGGAATAGAGGAAGAAAAGTAAAGAAACAAAATAAAACACTATTTTAAAACAATCCATAGAAACTTCTGAAGGTGACCTGCTCTTGGCAGCCACTATTTACAGGGCTGCCTTCAGACAAGCGTTGCAACAGAAATTATCCTGAAAAGGAATTCATGCCCACAAACAATTCTCCAGAGAGACAGGTAGTACCAGGTAGTGTGAGGGCATCAGGAACACCATCTCAGATGGCTGATTCTGACATGGCTAAAAGCAAATAAGTCCCTGTCATTAAAACAAGAAGTTGGTTGAAAACAAGCAACTTGATAATTTCAACAAAATAAAGATGCTCCTGTGATACAGCTGGGTTCTCTACTTGTATAACAAAAGCTGTCAGTCCACACAGGCTTGTTTTGGTGTACGTGTAACTGCACACTGGCTTACAAACATTTAAATGACAAATTGTATTACATCTCTGCAACAGAACACTCCTGAAATATTTATAGAGAGGGAGGCTTAAAATAAATTTTGTTTTTTAATTAAATAACTATTTGAGATTCTTTTCCCCTCTAGTGTCCTTGGCTGGCAGATGTCTGCTTGGTTCAGTGTGCGAGGGGGGACAGGAAAAACAGCGCAAGCTGCATCATTTTTGAAATAAACAAGTTTCTGATTGGACTTGAGCTCGTTCAGGAGAGACAGCTGCAGATAGAAAGCCATGTCTTAAAGCCTGAGGACGACACGAACTGCTCAGTGTCCTCAATAGAAGAAGATTTCCTCACAGCATCTGAGCACCTCGAGGATGACAACGAGGCTGATGAATATAGAACTGGTAAAAGCAATGGGGCTGAGCATAATTCTGCTGTTGTTCAGACTGCAGAACAGCCATGGCAATGCTCACAGAAATTGCACTTGATGTTAATTTATGCATATATTTATTTGTAATTTAGAAAATGGACAGCCAGCCACTCATATTTTTAAGTTGTTGTTCAAAGACAACATGGTTGTGCAGCAGTTCTACAGAGCAGCAGTGCATTACACAGTTATGCAACTGTTTTTTTGTTAAAGTTATGGGGTGCTCTGCAAAGACTAATTTCTTATATTTCTTTTAATAGGTCGTGAAAAACTGGGTGTTTCAGAAGTGTCTTCAGATGTAAAAAAAAATAAAGGGAAGGGATTTGAAAGTCTCCACTACAGAAAGGCCAAGTTGCCTTTCATTCTTGAAGGGAACAGCATTACTAAAGATAACGCAGCCACGAGAGTCTCTGAAGCTGTGAGTGTTGTGGCTGAAGATGGCATCGTACAACCTGAAGATAAGGCAGTGCAGGAAATACTGTGGCAGAAGAAATTAGCTGAAGGAGCTACTTCATCTGTCAGTACTACTGATTTGACTAATGAGGTTGAAAATTCCTGCTCGGGGCACACGTTAGAAGATGTATCTTTAACCAGAATGGCTAAGGAAGAGCTGGGGCCTCTGTATGACTCAACAGCAAAACACAGCAGTCAGACAGATGGAGAGGGTTGTGCAGGTATCAGGACAACTGATCCTCCCTCGCAAAATGAGCAAGCAACTACAGGTCAGTATGCCACAAATTTAGCAGAATCTGTTCTGCAAGATGCTTTCATCAGACTGTCACAATCTCAACCCACTTGTAGTGAGGAGGCTGCTGTCAGCATCTCCGCAGGAAGCTCCTGCAAGTCTGAAGACGTATCTGCTTCCCGATTGTGGAATGAGCTTCCAAAGATCGTCATAGTGCAAAGTCCAGACAGCTGTGAGAATGTGTCCGACTGGCCAGGGTCTGCCTTCCCCAGCCTCTGCCACAGGACTGAATCAGAAAGTTCTGCTGAAGTTTCGGATTACTTTGAGGAAGAACATTCAAACGGACATGGCCAGAGCGCGCTGGAAGTGGCACTGGCTTGTGCAGCCACTCTTATTGGAACCATTTCCAGTCCCCAGGCTGCAGAAAAATTCAGAAGGGATCAAGAAGCCACGGACTTTAAAAGCAGAGCGGCTGATAACGAAGAGTTACACACAGCATCTTCACAGCTGCTTGATGACTCTGCTGGCACAGAATATTCATTTCCATCTGCACTGTGTGGCATGACTCAAGTAGCAAGTGCTGTAGCTGTCTGTGGTCTGGGGGAGACGAAGGAAGAGAAGTACCCTGCAACTTCGAGTGGACTTCTGTCTGCTGCTGAGACTTCTGCAGCCGTTACTCTGCGTTGTAGCATAGCTCTAGGAAGCAGCGTGGAGAAGCTAAACGATAGCATTGCAGAGGCACTTCTCAAAGAGGCATCAATCATTTTGACAAAACCAAACACATACAAAAATGTGGGGCATTTTATGGAATCCTTAAATGAGAAAGTGATTGAAACAGCGTCAAGGTCACGGATTCCACAGACTGATGAAGTGATCAGAGATGAACTTGCACAAAACTTATCCAATATCATTCTACGACATTCTGTTGAAGAGGTCAGGAAGAAGAGACAGCTTCACCCCCATTCAGAAAATGGCTCAAGTGCACAAGACATTTTCATGGATACTGCAAACGAGTTGCTTTTTAATGTACTATATCTCACTTGCAAGAAGATAAATGACATAAGACAAGTTGAAGAGTGTTCTCCTCTCTTTTCTGAGGGCACAAAAGCAGAGAAAGTAACGAGAGCAGAAGGATGGTCAACACAGGCATACGAAGCTTCACGCAGCTCTCTTGATCCCTCCCCTGTTAAGCCCTTTGGTACATCCCACAGCAGCAGTGCTAGCAAAGATCTTGAAAATGTCACAAACGCTAGGAAAAGTAATACAAAAGATGTAAATAGCAAGGAAAGTGTCACACTGAATTCAGAACCAACAAGTAGAGCTACAGGGCATAACGTGCTTGCTGCAAAAACATCTCCCAAGAAAAGATATCTGAAAAGAACCGCACGAGACTGTTACAAATCCCCAAATCAGGGTAACAGTAATCATCAGAAGAGAGACAGAGAAAATACCTTTGCAAACAGTGAATGCAAGCATGGTGTTCAAGAACAGCTGTCTTCCAGTGCCACCATGAACACAGAAAACCAGGCCAAGAACAAGTGTGATGCTGTGCTAAATAATAATCTTCAGGTTAGCTTGTCTTTATTGGGGAATCATGTCCTGCTTCCATCTCAGCCTGCGCTACAGGTGAAACATTCGAGGGACAAATATTGTATAACAGATTTTGCAGAAGAATTGGCAGAAACAGTTGTCTCTATGGCAACAGAAATAGCTGCCATTTGTCTCGAAAATTCAAATGGAAAGCAGCCCTGGTTCTGTGCGTGGAAGAGGGGCAATGAATATCTCGTTACTCAGAGTTTATCATGCAGAACCATGAAAAGGAAAAAGGAACCCCATGCTAATAGTTCAGTCGTTCGGAAGCACAGGGCGCCGAGACTGAGTGAGATCAAAAGAAAAACAGATGAGCATCCTGAGCTAAAGGAAAGATTGATGAATCGGGTAGTAGATGAATCTATTAACCTTGAGGACACGCCAGATTCAGTCAATATCTTTGCAAATGAAGTGGCTGCCAAGATCATGAACCTCACCGAACTCTCCATGGTTGATAGCATCTGGCAAGGTCCAAACCACCCCAAGAACAGGCTGCACTGTGAGAGATGGAGCCGAGCCAAGGCCTCAAGCTGTGAGAGCATACCAGAAGAGGACTCGGATTCCAAAGCCTCTTCGAATACCCTAGGCCTAATGAACGCCCTTGGTCAGCCTGCAAGTCAGACAAGCTCTGTCTCAAAGCAGTCTAGTTGTGAAAGCATTACAGATGAATTTTCAAGATTTATGGTGAATCAGATGGAAAATGAAGGAAGAGGCTTTGATTTATTACTGGATTACTACGCAGGAAAAAACGCAAACAGCATCTTAACTTCTGCTTTGCAACAGGTAGCCAAGAAAAATGGTCATCTTAATGTAAAACCAAGTTGCCCATCCAAACAGTCCAGCACAGAAAGCATAACCGAAGAGTTTTATAGATATATGCTAAAAGAGATAGAAAAGGAAAATAAAGATAACCTATCTTCCCCTCGGAGTTCAAAGGACTGGTGTGGCAGTTTGCTGTCTCCCTCTCTGCGATCACCTTTTTGCTTCAGGCAGTCGTCAGTGCCCGACAGCAGATCATCAGGCTCTAGGCTGACAGTTAATGTCCCAGTTAAGGCAAATTCATTAGATGGATTTGCTCACCATCACCGGGATTCCTTAAGCGTGCAGCCAGTCAGTACCGTGGCTGCTTCGGGTCTTTGCAAGTCTGATTCATGTCTGTACCAAAGACACAAGACTGACCAGATCACAGATATGTTGATTCATGAGACCTGGGCGAGTTCCATCGAATCTCTGATGCGCAAGAACAAAATCATAGCGGATGAGGCAGAGACTGCAGGGACAGACCGGTTTCACAGCGATTCCCCACCACATGTGGAACAATATGCAAATAGACTGGCTGCCAATATTGTTGAAAGTGGTAAAAATGTAATTGTTGCCCAGCAGGATTCCTTTGATTGTACAAGCCAAGAACGTACCCTGGAAAGCAAATATCCCCAAAGCACAACTCAGGCTCAATCAAAACCCGAAAGGGATGGTGTGAACTTGGATGAGAAAGAGCCTATGAAGAGCCCTGGATGCCTCCCTGCAGGTCAGCACAGGGAAGTGCCTTTAATTCAGATAGAAACCGATCAACGAGAGGAGCCAGACAAAGACTCGGAGCCTTTGGCTTCGTGTAGCCCTTCTGGAAAGGAGCATGAAAGCAAAGAGAAGCCTCCAGAAGCTTTTGATGGGAAACACACAGCTTCCAGTCCCCTGCTAAATAGGTAGGTGACAAAACAGCAAATCAGCACATTGCTGGGGGGTTTGTTCTAATTTCTATTATCAATTATTTTGATAAAAGAACGAGATAAGAAGAGAAGCACTTTTAGAGAAATACACTGTTAAGTTCAGACCACAGGTTTCTAATGCCATCAGATTGCCCAATCATATGTCACAGTTCTCAATTTTGGAGCAAACTATATGACAACATTACAGGTGTGAGATTCAAATCTAATACTGCACAGACAAGTAAGTTTTTCCTTCCACAGATATTTTAGTCTTCCAAAATCAAGACAGAGAAGGTGGACAAAGTCGTAACTTTCATTTAGTGCTGGCTGATATCTCAATTTAAATAAATAAATAAATAAAAATCAGTGTTAGGGTAAGACAGGAGATAGCAGAATTTTGCCTGTAGTTCTCTGCTATTTGTTCATACAGCTAATGCTTTGTGTGCCTGGAAACAAGGGCAGACTTCTGAGAGCTTGAAGTTCAGCTTTGTGTTCACAGTCTGAAACTGTAAGTAGAAGTTATTCTTCAGTGGAGGAAATACAATTGTAATTAAAAGCCCCCCTCACCTCCTTTGGTTCAAGACTCCTCTGTTAGAATTTAGATAGAGAAAAGAATGAAACATGATTTCCTGGAGTTTATATCACAGCTTACCATGCTCTCCTTCTAGCTGCACTCCTTCTGTTGAGATATTTGCACCTTACTTTGGTTAAAGCAAAGCATAAGCTCTGCAGTATGAGAGTGCAGTGCAAAGGCAGAGGATTGCTGTGGGTGCTCTGAGGTTCAGAGCGAGGCTCTCTCTCAAAGCGTTGCCTATTTTTAACTATACTTCTTCATCATATCCGTTACTTTAATGGTATCGAAGCTCACTTGGAGAATTGCAGCACCCCATTATCTCAGAGTGCTAGAAAGAGTGCAGGTGCTGCGTTAGAAACCATTCTGTAGCTCATTTTATTCTAGCAGTGCTCTATTTTGGCTTTTGACAAAGCTCTGCTTGAAGTGAGGAAGCAGGTACTTTGCTGTATGGTAGTAATTAGGTGGATAATTATCACAGTGTCACTGTTCTTTCACACTGACTCTCCCCCACTAACCTTCCTCTTCCTTCAAACACAACCAGCTTAAATAAAGACACACGTGGAAATCTGCCTATTTAAGGTCCTGACTGTTTGAAAATGAAGTTATTTTGGTACAGTTTGTGAGCCCTTTTAATACCAACTTTTCCTCTAGCTTTGACGCAGAGTTCCCAGAGTTTAAAGCAATAGGATTGGTGGGGCAGAACGAGTACCCAGGGGCTGCACCTGCTGGAGTGTTTTGGTTGAGAGGTGCAGTGCAGTTCCGAAGCAGCTTGTCTCCGTTTCCGTGCACGGGCTCTGGCTGCAGATGCAATGCAGATTTCTTCAAAGGAATCTCAAGCAGAGACTATGGAAGCGTTTGCTATATGTGCTCCTACCCCTACTGGAAAGGCAAAGCTTCCGGTGGTTCTTCACTTGGTGACAGGACGAGAGGAAATGGCCTCAGGTTGCACCAGGGGAGGTTCAGATTGGACATCAGGAGAAATTCCTTCACTGGAAGGGTTCTCAGGCACTGGCAGAGGCTGCCCAGGGAGGAGGTGGAGTCACCACCCCTGGAGGAGTTTAAAAGATGTGTAGATGAGGTACTCAGGGATGTAGTTTATTAGTGGACAGGTATGGTTGGATTCAGTGATCTCAAAGGTCTTTTCCAGCCAGGCAATTTGTGTAGCATGGGCTGTCTGGATCAAGTCTATGCTGACATAAAATATATATAATATATATATATATTTATATATATATAAAATACATATATATAATACAAATATATATCACAGTATCACAAGGTTGGAAAGGACCTCTGAGATCATCAAGTCCAACCTATAACCCAACACTAACACCAACACTAACACCAACCATCATCTAAACCATGGCACTCAGTGCCTCATCCAATCTCCCCTTAAACACCTCCAGGGTCGGCGACTCCACCCCCTCCCTGGGCAGCTCATTCCAATGGCCAATCACCCTTTCAGTGAAGAACTTCTTCCTCACATCAAGCCTAAACTTTCCCTGACGAAGCTTGAGTCCATGTCCTCTGGTTCTGTCACTGGTCACCTGAGAGAAGAGACCAACCCCTGCCCGACTACAACCTCCTTTTAGGTAGTTGTGGAGAGCAATGAGGTCTCCCCTGAGCCTCCTCTTTTTTAGACTAAACAACCAATTGATATGATCCACTCCTACTGGATGAAATCCCTTGCTACTGTAGATACAGGCACATAGGACTCCAGGCAAAATATCAAGCAGACATACAGACAATTAGAAAAAATAAAATACTAATAAAAAAGCACCATAGAGGCCTAGAGGAAAAGTCTTCAGTAAGGAAAGAGTGTTGTTTCTTGTTTGTAGGCAGTGCAACAGACCCAGTCCTGTCACAGATACACAGAAACGGTTCCAACCGACTGTTCCGAAGTAGGGAACTGTCAGTTCAAAGCATCACCAGTCTTAGATGTAATTGCATAACGAACAAAACAACCCCCAGAGTGCCAAGTCACAGCCTCCACAAAACATCTCTGGTGGTTTGGACCAAGTGGTAGGCGCTACCTGCCCTATATTAAAATTCTGAGCAACACCACCACCCTGTGACCTGGCTGCTCGATACCTTCGTGTTACTAAAGGTGATGAGTTTGTACCCGAGGGGTCGGGATGACAGGGGGTGTTATCTGACAGATGGTGAGTGCCTGGCAGAGCAGAGGCCCTCAGGCAAGCAACTCCCTTTCTCCCTGAACAGGAGGCTGGCTCGTTCTGTACCATCCAGCATTAATGCAGCAGCTTCTCACTTGTCCTGAGAGTGACAGCATAGCAAAAGGAAATATCGACAATGCCATTGCCTCAGTATATTCTTAATCAAGTTAATTACTTGGAAGCAGGAGAATTTTTGGAGTGATCTCGTGCTCTAACTGAAGACAGGGCACCTCAGCCATAACTCTAGATAAAAGTCTGAGGGCCAGGACACAGTACATTGTTTTAATGCTGCAAACGCAGACCATCCAGGAAATAACAAAACTACAGTTTTACTCTATGTGTTTACTTTATGGAACTGTAGTAATAATTAGTTCTTTCTTATTATCCAAAAAGTGATGGCTGTGGATTATTATATATTATACTTTTCTGCCAGCATATAAGAAGTCCCACAGTAAGTCTCACAAAGTTCAGTTTGGCTCTGGAAAGTTACCATGAATATAGATTTTATTTTGCGTGTGTGTGTGCCTTTGTGGGAGTGTGTGGTAGGAATGGGTGCACATGTGAGACTTATGTCAAGTGTGCAGAATGAGAAATCATTTTTCCCTTAAGCCTGTATTTTCTAAACTCAGTCTGGGCTCCATGTTCAGTCTAGTTTCCAACTACCTGCCCCACAGCTACCTAGAAAAACTTCCTTCCCTAGCACAGAACCTAAAAAACACATAACACTAGGAGTTGCTGGTGATTCACAACTTACTTTTACTTCTAGACATCTTTTGGATCTACAGTGCTAACAGAACAGAGAATCTTGGCAAGAAACTTACCATTAGCAAGCACCTCTGCTGTGAGGACACTGAGAGAGCTGGGGTTGTTCACCCTGGAGAAGAGAAGACCTTAGAGCAGCTTCCCAGTACTGAAAGGGGCTCCAGGAAAGCTGGGGAGGGACTTTTTCCAAGGGCCTGGAGTGACAGAACGAGGGGGAACGAGTTTAAATTGGAAGGGGGAAGATTTAGATTGGACATTGAGAAGAAATTCTTCACAAAGAGGGTGGGGAGGCCCTGGCACAGGTTGCCCAGGGAAGTCGTGGTTGCCCCCATCCGTGGAGGTGTTCAAGGCCAGGTTGGATGAGCTTTAAGGTCCCTTCCAACCCAACCCATTCTGTGATTTAGTGCCAATACATATTTCCAAGAAACTCTGTCATTCTGCACTAACATGTACCACATATTTCAGCCCTGTTTGAGTGGAGTGCATTAAGCAATTGGCCTATGCAGTGACCAGTCCTTTTTGCACAAGTTAAACCTTTTCTGTGCATGTTTTAGTCTAAGGCTTCCTTGGTTTGTTTGTTCATAACAGTCATAGGAAGGTCTTTTTTTTTAAGAGCACCTCAGACCATATGTTCAGTTGGACCTTATGTATAAATTATAAGCCTGTCCAGTCTCTTGTGTCTGTATAACTTTGCAGCTTGGTTGACTTTAACAAGCAGCACTGCCTGAAGATTGGTGGCACCAGTTTGCTTGTCTATATTACAAAGTCAATGTGCTTTCCTTATCACCCCACCAGCAACAGTCCCCAGAGCAGACCGGATGGTGAAGTCATTGGAGAGAAAAAAACAGCTGAAGAATTTCCACACCATCTCAGCAGCAGTGAAGAAAGCACTGGCAGCTGGTCCCAGCTGGCTAACGATGAGGAGAATCCTGATGACACAAGTAGCTACTTACAGCTCAGCGAGCGATCCCTGAGGTACCCATCCTGGCTGTTCTCAGTATACAGTGAGGTCTCATCAACCAAGCCAATGGTTTGACTGCCCAGGAACGAGGGCCAACTGCTCGAGATTTATTCAGAATACTGTAAAGAAAGCCTAATGACAGAGTTCATCTCTTAGTTTTTAAAAAAAGGGGAAAAAATTAGCCACATTCTGATTTTCAGCCAGGTCTTTTTAAAATATTATTGGTGAGCAGACAAAGACAAAAAAACTTCTGGCATCACTGAAATGTCTCAGTCCTACAGTGAAATGGCCATTGGACAAGCTAATTGCTATGGGCTTTCCTTTGATTTATTTGCTACTACTTCCATAATGTTTACGTTGGCATCTCCTTAGCTGAGATTGACAAGACTGCTGCTCCCACCGGGTATCTGCACTGAGAGTAGAGACAGAGCCCTGATCTGCTTAGCCTGGCACAGGGGAACAGATAACAGAAGGTGGCCAAGCTCCTCCTGAGTGGGCCTAAATTCCAGAGCTCTCATTGCAATGTGCTGCTTTTTGTTCCTATTCGAGTCAGGATGTGTTTAAAGATGTTATCTAGTCCGTTGAGTTTATCTAGAGTGATGTTAGTTTGACTTCAGCCCTTTCACAAATTCAAATTGAGCAAGGCTTTTTTCTTCACATGCTCTTTAAAATACAGTAATTACATCTTTCACTTTGGTGTTAAGGCAACAAGGAGGGAAGACAGAATATAATAAATAATAAAACAGGGAAGAGAAAGAGGCTGTCAGAGAGCACTGTTGGCTAGCTGTAAAAATACTGAACAGCACTTGTCTGTCAGTGTGGGTGAACACTCACCCCATTGTTATAGTGTGGTCTGTAAGAAAGTCTTTGGTCTGAAGGAGTTAATGCACTGGGCCTTTTGCCTCTGATTTGTAACAGAAGCTGCTACAGCAAGTCTGAATGCATGGCCTGCTGACCCTGATTCAGAGAAGCCCTATGGGGAAAGGAACTGTCTAGTCAATCCTTCTAATGCAAGGAAAAATACTGTTAGTTGCTTTCCCAGTAAAAATGAAGTGGTTCAGGTGGCCTTGCCACACAGGTTGACTTGCAGCCAGCAAATTCACAGCCTCTTCATCAGACTCTGGCAATATCTGCCTGAACAGTCACTGTCAAATTCGTAATGATTTTATAAAGTGAACTGGCACTGTTTTTCCCAACTGTTCTCAGATGTAATATTTCATTCTTGGGAAGAAGCCAAAGAGAATACTCCTATGTGTTACTGGTCCCAGTGAGCACTGGCTTTAATTGAAAACTCAGTCTTTCATGGTCAGAAACGTAAGGGGCTGTCACTGTACCCGTTGGTTCCATCAGATCCCTGATAGTATTTGGGGTTTGACCCTGAAACTGCTGCTGGGTGCAGGCATGGAGTCACAGCACAGGTAAGTTGTGTGATGGGAAACCAAATGCCTTGCTGTAACTCACCGCATTCGGAGGTACCCGAATCTCTGCAGCTTTTTTCCAGGACATCTTTGCACCTGATAATCTTTCTTTGCAAGGACTCATATTTTTGTTTGAGGCCAAATGTTCATAAGCCATTCACAAATAGTCCACTTTCTTTTTTTCCTCCAGTTCACAGCATCACTTGATTCATGCTCCATCTAGAACTCTTGTGTTAAAAGACTCATTATTTTGAGCAGTGCTTCATTCTGAGAACCGCTCGCTGAGCACAATTGATTTTCTGGAACTCTGCGTAACAGGGAGCAGCCTCTTCACTTTGCTTTGTACATAAATTTTAAAAAGATGCATGGAGACATGTTCAGTGCAGCTTGGCACTAATATTTAAACTTTTGCTTTGTCAGCAATGGCAACAGCAGTACAACTAGCAGTCTTGGCATTGTGGACCTGGAAATTTATCAGGAGAACGTGCCATCTTCTCCTGTGATTAAGTAAGTAGTTACTGAAGTGAGACTTGATGTTTAGTCTAATTTTAAGTGCAAATCATTTCTGCCATTTAAAATGTGCCAAGCCCTGCTTTGCACCTGCTGCTGAGCCTGCCATTAGTTTCAGAACAGAGCACATGCAGGTGTCTCTGTAGAGTGAAGGGCACTGGACGGGGAAATACAGGGAGCCCCATCCAGGTGGGTCTCTCAAGAGACTATGGATCCACCAGCCACTCGGCCTAGAAGACAGTTTTCTGTGGTATCAGTTTCCAATTGTGTGGATTTTATTCTCCAGATAACTTCAGATATTATCAGAACTTTACTGTAATAGCAAAGAAGGTCAAGCAATTAAGGATCAATTAAAGTCAAAGGAAAAATTATCACAGTATCACAAGGTTGGAAAGGACCTCTGAGATGATCAAGTCCAACCTGTAACCCAACACCAACACCAACCCATCATCTAAACCATGGCAAATTATGATGGCATTCTTTGCAAGAGTAATAATAATTCGGCCCAAATTACATCATGGCTGTTGTTTCTGGGTAATTTAATTGTGTGCTCAGTAGAAACGTGCCAGGAAATGTGCAAGTACTTGCCTAAAGCTTCTGGTGCCCTGAAACTGGGTATGACCTGCCTGCTGGTGAGTGTCACGGTGCAGTCAGGGCACGGGCGCTGCAGGGCCGTCTGGACGGTGCATCACACATTGGATGTGGGAACTTTGTGAAGTTGGTGACATCAGAAAACCTTCACAGCTCGTTACCAGACTATATACCACTGACCTGCCTTCAAGAGGACCTTATTCTGTAAGAAATCTGGGCATTCATATTTCTGTAGAGTTAAGTGCATTCCCTCTCATCTGCTGATTTGGAGACTAACCTTGTTAAAACACCCCCGTCCTCATAGTGAGCAGTGATAGTTCCTACACATATTCCCAAAGATAACCCCTCTCCCTTGTAGTCCCAAGGACCAAAGGGATAAATTTCTGACTCCCCTTGTTAGCTTTCAGGGCTGTTCTCAGAATAGGCCTGAGGAGATTGTTCTTCCACAAATCACAGCCAAGGCACAGAACACATCTGCTGTTCAAATAGAAAACTAGAAAAAACGTGATGGGAAGGAAGTTACTGATCCATGTGATTCCAGGCCATGACATACGTTGCATGCTGCCACTTTGTTCTTTCCTCTCACATCTTGCAGTAACCACTACAGGAGTGTAGATAACCCTGATTCTCTGAAGCCCTGGGGGAGATTATGAAACCCTGGGAATGAAGGTGACAAGAGCAGCATCCTCCCGTGCTAAAAAGAAAATCTTACACTTACAACATTGCCCCTGATTGAGGGCAGGATGGGACAGTCTGGAAATGTCTGCTCTAAGTCCTGTGCCTCCAGGAGTGATGAAATTAATGAAATAGCTGCCACATCAGTGGTGAATGTGCAGTCTCCTGTCACATGCACGTGAGCACGGATATTGTATTCAGTAATGGAAGCTACAGCAACAATCACGTGTCTGGAGTTTGTTTCCTGTAGTTTAAGAAAGAGACAGTTCGTAGGAAATTAAGATCTTTGGCAGTTTTTCCAAGGTGTAGGCAGAATTTGTTTATCCAAACAGCTGATATATTTAAATCCACCAGTAGTTGAAGACCAAGATAGTTATGTTTATATTTAACTACAAAAGGTAAAACTAGAAAGCAAGACTGAAAAGGTTGAGCCAGGAAGTGCAGCACTGCCAAATGCAGCCATGGGTAGTTCAGTGTTCCTGCCCACGTTACGAGGCGTACTGTGCCTTACCATAATGTCATTTACTTGACATTAGGTGAACCATAAAGATACACAGATCCTAGTGAAATGTAACACAGGATTCAACCAGCACAAGTACTTCATCCTGTTATGGGAAAAATGCTGCAATTCCCATCATTTTTCCTGATTTACAGATTAAATAAATAATTTCAGCATTTTATTATTTCATCCTATGTAACTTTTTTGTAGGTGTTACTTTAAGGGAGAAGTTTATCCATCATGAAGCAATGTTGTAGACTGTTCCTAAATATCACTAATAAGCTCTGTTGTTGTTTGTTTCTAAGTGAATTGGTAGAAGAGAAGGTTTTGCCTAAAGAACAGACAGAAAATACAGAGGGTAAGTTGAACCCTGTCAATTAAAGCACACAATTCGAAGTTAACACAAGTTATTGCACAGTAACTGTTGGGATTCTTTTTCCAGAAAGTACTTCTGGGCTGTCAGTGGGAACAGCTAATTGTCAAAAGGACCTACTGGTGATAAACTTTGACCTGGAGCCAGAGTGCCCCGATGTGGAGCTGCGAGCCACCCTGCAGTGGATAGCTGCTTCCGAACTGGGAATCCCAACCATCTATTTCAAGAAGTCTCAGGAAAACAGAATTGAAAAGGTAGTGTTTACAGAATTGGGCATGTTATTAATTCATTGGTTATTAAATCATGGTAGCAGTTATGATTTATTAAAGTTAATGAGCTTAAAAGCAGATGCAAAAACATCTTCACTACAGCAAGATGGCAATGGTATTGTTTATTACAGAAGGAGAGTGTTAAACGTGTCAGGGCTTAAGGTATGTGAAATATTTTGTAGATTGTCCATGGCACAAGAAACAATATCACCATGAGACCTTCTCCAAAGCCTCTGTAACATACTTGGATGAATCTGTTCACTTTTTCATATCAATGGTGCATCAAGTATCCATGCCCAAGGCAGAATTAACAGAATGAGCCCTGTACGTGGCTGCGTTTGAAGGGCTGCAGATGGTTTATGTGGAGTTCAAGCATGTAGCTTAAACAATGAAAATAAAAATCACTCCTGTGTGGACAACAAGAGTTCTGCTACTGAGTGACAGTAAGAGCCAACTATGATGCAAGATGTAAGTTGCACTTAATATTTCCAGCTGTGAAATTCCTTAGTCCTTATGGACTAAGATAATAAAGATGAAGCTCAGGTTCCCTGTCTGCCATAACAAGACCACCAAGCTTCTGCCCCAGGGCTAATGGAAAGTCCAGAGGACTGGTGGGGTGGACCTCACAGTGTAGGCATATCTTTATGTAACTGCTACCCTGAGAGGCACTTGTAGCCCAGGCAGTGACCAACCAGTATTTCCAGTGGAGCCATATCTGCAATGACACATCTGTCACTTGGAAGATTTAGGCTGATTGATTGGAGTATTTTGCATCATCGTATGGAAATCATTAATCAACTCCCCTGACTCAGTATAAAAACCTGTTCTGTATGGCAGCACTTTTTGCTCCTGCTCAGGTGCAGCTTAGCCCCTGCCAACCAGCATTTTGAAAGCAGAAGTCTGTTTCCAGAGAGAGGCAGACAGAGAGAGTACAGAACTGAGAAGAAATGCAGACTCTCAGTTTCTGAATGATCAGGTAGTGCTGCGCTGCAGGTACCCTGAAATGCCATCTACAGCATGTTAGGAATGACCAGAACAGCCCCATTTCCAAGGCTCAAGCCTTAAGGCTTACAAAAAGTGTCACAGTATTCAAATCAATTAATGAAGAAAGTATTACAGATCAGTATTTTGGTCTTTTGTGGGAAGATCATTTTGAGTAGCAGAGATATTGTTTGATTTTCTTGAGTACACGCATTTGGGAATCATAAACATAATTTAAAATGCATTCAGCAGCCACAGTCCAAATTGCATCTAATTAAAGAAACAGCTGTCAGCTTTACCCATGTGCTTTGGCAAACAGTTAATTCAATTGCAAAAATACACTAGAGAATAATGAAGCACATCCTGCCTACAACAGTGCTCTTGGAAATGGCGTGCCTATTAAATATCATTAAAATACATATTAAAAGTTTAGGCTGCAGTATGTAAATAGCAAACAGCTACACTGACTAGAAACACACAGTATTTTTTTGAGTGGTTTAGAACTGGAGCTGTAGAAGGAGCAAGCTAATTAGATATTGATTGTGAAATTCAAAGAAATGAAAAGCTTTGATTTTCACTTATGTGCTTCAGGAAAAAGTGGTACCAGATGTGTGACACGGTGAAGCCCCTTATTAAGTACAAAGTGGACAAAAAGCAGGATTTTTTTACAGCTGCTTAAGAACATCCATTTAACCTCTGGTTTATCTGGAAGTTAAAAAAAATCAACTCTAGATACTCTCTGGGATTCAACCACAACTGTGACAAACGTTCTCGTGTGACAGAAGTTTACTTGGAATTCCCTCTCACCAGCACTGCTTAAAATACTATGGGATGTATTTGTAGAAACCCAGAAAATCCAGTATAAATGAAGATACAGCTAAATGGTAACAAAGAGGGATTTTCTTAATTCAAAATGGACTCAAGCTTCTGACAGCGAGTTGTCAATAACAAGGAAAGTTGTGATCCTTGCTTTCACCGTTCTTACTTTCATTGCAATGAGTAAGAAATAGTTGACAAGAGCAGCTAATTTAGAAAATGTCATGAGATCCAACCAGTCTTCGGGGAGCTGTGGAGCTTCAGAAATTGAAGTCTTATAAATAGAAAGGCCCTTCATGTTGCTGTGTGGTGAACTGTGTCTGCTCCCTCCCACGGCAGTGCATTTACAAAGGTCGATCTTAGAGCAGTTTGTGTGCATTCCTTTAACAAAACCTTAGCAAAACCTTCTCCCAGTCCTAAGCATGTTTTGTTTGGGTTTCTTTATTTAGTTTTTAGATGTTGTGCAATTAGTTCAGCGGAAGTCCTGGAAAGTGGGGGATATCTTCCATGCCGTGGTGCAGTACTGCAGGCTCAGCGAGGAAGGCAGAGACGCGACACCCAGCCTGTTTGATTGGCTTCTCGAACTGGGTTAAGAAAGTTCTCCTGTCCAGCATTTCTGTTTTATTCCAGTTTAAATAAGCAGTGGTTTGTGTGACACTCAAGATTTCCAGACATCACTGAATGAAACCAGCAAAGATGTACAAACTCTACTGAATCAGCACTTGTCCGTGCCGTAACTGAGCAAGGAGCAAAGTGAAACCAAGGTGTATTTTATCTTTCTGTGTCATGAGGCACTCAACATGTTGTGCCAAGGGGGTACTGTACCAGGAGGGGGTGGATTCTTAGCCTTCTGAATTAACAGACTACACAGCAAAGGCTTAATTAAGTATCTAATATGTTCCATTTTCATCAGTGTGATTAAATCAATCAACTAAAATGGGATAGTACGCTAACATTCCATTGTAAAACACCAATATTTGTACAGCTCAGCTCTTCCAACCAGGGTGTGTTCCAGAATGCCTAGAGACACCCACGTCCCTAGATAAATAATTTATGTTTTTTAAATTCCTAGAGGCTGCTAAGGGGTAAAAATTTTTGAGCACTCGACAACTTTGCATTTAGACGACACAAATAAAAACCTGCTGAAGACAGATTTTAGTTTCTTTCCATGTGATTAATTCTCTTTCACAGCTTTTCTCTATCCCTGTCTTCTTCTTAAGGAAATAAAATCCAGACTCGTAATTTTTACCCTTAAAAAACTCACTCCTTTTCACTTGGAGGCAAAGTGGGTCAGTACAGCTGCCCCCAGCATGGCCCTGACCGCAGCCCTGCGCGTCTGTAAGCCCTGTCCCCCCACAGAGCTGCTGCCTGACCTTGGGCGAGTCATCTCACCTCGGTGCCTCTGTCCCTACCTGGTAAGAGGGAGTAATGACAGTACAGTTGTTACACAAAGTGCTTCTGTTTAAAGCACTATGTAACATCCTACATATCAGTTAAAAGCATTGAAAAAATACTATTTTAGTTTTATTTTAATCAAATAAATTGTTAACAAGGTGAAGAAATGCATTTCTGAAAAGAGTACCATCTCATCACAAAAATCTTAATTTTTGTAACCTACAAGAAAGCAAAATGATTGTGAAAATTTCAGCAGATGTACTTGTTCATTTTGGTTGTGTTTGCACTACGTGTTATAGCTCACATTACTGTAACATATAACTGATAAGAGATAACATGGTATCGTCTTGTTGAGATGATCTGTTGGTATCATGCATTTAATGATGCATTCTCTTGACTCTGCCAAAGAGATTGGGTTTGTATTTAAAGGCAAATGTAATTTCTCACATCACAGATCTGCGATTTTGTCTTTCGCCTCTCCCTACCCAGTGTAACAAAACCTGCCTGCTTTTCCCAAGAAAATATTTAAGAGATGCTTTATTTTCCATATAACATTATATGCTTCTGTACTATTTCTTGGAAAAAAAAAACCTTATCCTTTTGCACTGAATATTTTTGAAAATTTTGAAGTAGTTTTAAATAATTTATGAAAAAGAGCCATATTCTCAATTTTATCTTTAAAACCATTCTTAAACTTGCACGATTGCATCACTCATTTGTTATGAAATACAAATTGTTAGTGAATCAAAATCCAGCGTGGAACATTAAAGAACACGAGTCGCTCTACGTCTGCTCTGCTCTGCACAGAGGAGTCGAGGGTCGCTCTACTCTCAAGATAAAGGTCAATTTACTGCATACACTGAGCGGAACTGTGCAGTCACTGGGCCTGCTCCTAAGAATTGCTGAACATCCCTAACTCCCAACTTGAGTGGAGTTCAGTGGCAATTCTGAATGCTCAGCATTTCTGAGGATGAAATTGAATAAAAAGCGCCGAGTATTAGAGACTTAAAGTGCTTTGTTTGAGTTAATAAATGGGAAAGTGTATTTATTTTCAAACCAAATACAGTTAGTTGTCAGTATACAATTTTTGCTGTGATAGAATAAATGTTTACTTATCCTACAAAGCACAAATATCATGACAGAGTTGTAACAGTGTGATGCAGTTTCTCTGTACAGTAGTTCTTAATATTGCAATTTATTCAGAAATAAATTTATGTTACAATGTGTGTCCTCTTTGCCTTCCTAAAACGTTCATGAATGTGCTATGGGGATTTTTGACCTATTAAATAATATTTGCCTGCCATCCCCGTAGCTTCTCACAGCTCTGCTTCTGAATGAAGCCAGCAGGATCAGGGCAGGGATTGTGCCCCTGCTCTGGGCACTGGTGAGGCCACACCTCGAGTACTGGGGTCAGTTCTGGGCCCCTCAGTACAAGAAGGACATTGAGGGGCTGGAGAGCGTCCAGAGAAGGGAACGAGGCTGGGAAGGGGTTGGAGAACAAGGCCTACGAGGAGAGACTGAGGGAACTGGGGTTGTTTAGCCTGGAGAAGAGGAGGCTGAGGGGAAACCTCATCACTGTCTACAACTGCCTGAAAGGAGGTTGTACTGAGGTGGGTGTCACTTCTCCAAGTGACAAGCCAAGAGGAAATGGCCTCAAGCTGAGCCAGGGGAGGTTCAGATTGGACATCAGGAAAAATTTCAGTGAAAGGATTCTCAGGCACTGGCAGAGGCTGCCCAGGGAGGTGGTGCCCAGAGACACCATCCCTGGAGGTGTTTAAGACAGGTAGATGGGGTGCTTAGGGATGGTTTAATAGTGAACAGGTATGGTTGGACTTGATGATCTCTTATCCTTTTAAATTCACCAGGTAACCTTTCTGGAGAGGCTGATTTTACTGTTTCTCTTGTCCAGTTTCATGCAGAGCTGCATGACAGATGAGCATAGGAATGTCACCATGAATCCTGCACTTTCAAAGTATCAGGGTAAAAAAAAAAAACCTCACCACTCCATTGAACTGAAGTGCCCACATGACCTACTTAACGAAACAAATTTCATCTGAGAAGGAAAGCATGGCCATAGCAGTCAATTTAAGAACTTTAAATCAAGCCAAAGCCATTCCCGAGCCTTTGCTAAGTATGAGCAAATTGCTACTTCAATTGTTGAAGCCCAATCTAAAGCCAGTCATCACGAGGGACAGAGCCTCAGAAAGCAGCTTGCAGCTATACAGCATTTAGCAGGACAGAGTTAAATCAGGCAGCTGGACTATCCAAATAATTAAAACAATTTGCAGTGAAGACAGTTTTGGCCGATGGATACGGTGCTCCCAGCTCCAGCTGAAAACTCAGCGGTCAGGTGCAGCAAACTGGAAAACACACCCAAGCAGGATATACTCCATAGCCTTTCAAGAGCTCCTCAGAAAATGCAAGTGAAAGCACAGAAGGAGCCTAAAAAGAAATTCTCACAAGATGCCAGTATTAAAACATGAGTGGGTATGAATATTATTATCCTCACCTATTGGGAAAAGAATTTGAATCTCAAGAGATATGAAAAGCAGATGTCAAGAGTCCAAGTACACATCAAATGCTCACATGGAAATCCTCATCCCCTTCTTGTACGATGTGTGTTTATCATCTGCTGGGTAAAACACTGACTGGATGGCCGGGCCCAAAGAGTGGTGGTAAAAGGAGTTCAATCCAGTTGGAGGCCGGTCACAAGTGGTGTCCCCAGGGTTCAGTGCTGGGTCCAGTCCTGTTCAATATCTTTATCAACGACCTGGACGAAGGGATCGAGTGCTCCCTTAGCAAGTTTGCAGATGACACCAAGCTGGGTGCAAGTGTCAATACATTTGGAGGAAGGGAGGCTCTGCAGAGGGATCTGGACAGGCTGGATCCATGGGCTGAGACCAACGGGATGAGGCTCAACAAGGCCAAGTGCAGAGTCCTGCACCTGGGACACAACAACCCCTGCAGCGTTCCAGGCTTGGGGAAGAGTGGCTGGAGAGCTGCCTGGAGGAGAAGGACCTGGGGGTGTTGGTTGACAGGGGCTGAACATGAGCCAGCAGTGGCCCAGGCGGCCAAGAGAGCCAATGGCATCTTGGTCTGTGTCAGACACAGCATGGGCAGCAGGAGCAGGGCAGGGATTGTGCCCCTGTACTGGGCACTGGAGAGGCCACACCTCGAGTACTGGGGCCAGTTCTGGGCCCCTCAGCACAAGAAGGACACTGAGGACATTGGAGAACAAGTCCTACGAGGGGCAGCTGAGGGAACTGGGGCTGTTTAGCCTGGAGAAGAGGAGGCTGAGGGGAGACCTCATCACTGTCTACAACTGCCTGAAAGGAGGTTGTGGCAAGGTGAGTGTTGGTCTCTTCTCAAGAGTGATAGGCAACAAGACGAGAGGAAATGACCACAAATTGGGCCAGGGGAGGTTCAGATTGGACATCAGGAAAAATTTCTTCACTGAAAGGGTTCTCAGGCACCGGCAGAGGCTGCCCAGGGAGGTGGTGCCCAGAGACACCATCCCTGGAGGTGTCTGAAAAACAGGTAGATGAGTTTCTCAGGGATCTGGTTTAGTAGTGGACAGGTACAGTTGGACTCGATGATCTCAAAGGTCTTTTCCAACCAGGCAATTCTATGATTTTATGTTCCGCCCTAGGGAACTTCCACAATACAAGCTAAGGGCTTGTTTCCCAGAAAAACAAACTTGTATATTCAGAGGTACTTACTGGAAGGATGCTGAGGTCTATAGGACAGAAATAATTCAGCAAACACGATTTCCACTGTGACAGTACTTACTAAAGCACCCTTCAGGAGTCTCCTGAGATAATCCTTTTCAATAAGGTCACAATGAATCAAGTTTGCCAGCATTTCAGGATAGTGTTGAAAGCCACATTCCTCTCCAAGCACTGATTACAGTGGCAGCTTGGAGAGTGAAAGGGTTGTAAAAGCCAAATGTTTTGATAAGATTAAAAAGGCACCAGGCAATAGAGGTCGAGCGCACACATTGGCTGTTTTGATTGCTGGGACTGATGTGAAATTAGACAAAGAGATCAAGCTGCTACCAGAGACACAGAACAGCTTCAGGATGTTCCATCTATGCAATGCACTTCTAACATGTATCTCTACAGTTTATTACATCTCCACATAGGTAAACCAAGATGCAGACAGCCTAACACCAAAGTACTCACAGGATGGTACCTACAGTTCTCAGGAGGCACCAAGTCAGCACACTTTTCAGCAGTGCTGCCAATTACACCAGGTATTAAAGGATTGCACATTTCAGCAGGAAACCTGGATAACTCAGCCTGAAAAACAATGCTCAGTCAATCTAGGGAGAGTCAGAGATAGAGCCCAGGTGACCTCCCAGTCCAGCTTAGTCTATCAATCCCTCAGCTCAGTCACAATCTTGCATAAAAACAGGGCAAGAGCTCAAAGCCAAAAGTTACTGCAGATGTTTGAGTCACCGAATCACTGGTATAGTATAAGAGAAAAATCATAAAGAAGAGGCAACAGAAAAGAAGCCAAGCTGAGAGATTAAGCCAAAAAAAGAGATCTATTTCTTAATCACAGTCCTAAGAACTGTAGATGAGTTTTTGAGGGACATGGTTTAGCGGATGATGGGTGCGGGTGGACTCGATGATCTCCAAGGTCTTTTCCAACCAGAAGATTCTATGAATTATCTAATTTGTGATGGTTACATAGCAAGTCAAATTACAATTTTTAACTCTGTAGCAATATTTATGCACATCATAACGTTAGTTTTCTTCCATTGCTAGCAGCCAGTGATAGAGTAGGGACTAACTAGAAAGTAGAAAAGAATTGATAGAGTAGGGGCTAACTAGAAAGTACAATGGAATAAACTTTAGAAAGACAACCATGGGAATAATTCGCACAGAAAGAATCTCACAACATAGTTTTGCAAACTGAAATAAGGAGGTAAGGCCTTGAGCAATGATAAGAAGGAATTGGTATGCTCTGTGTAGTGATAAGAAGGAATCAGTTTGCAAGTACCAAGAGTCTACTGGCTATGTTAATGATTTCTCAGAAATGTAATGAATATGTATGAATGTTTGCTTTAAATAATGCCTTTTAGGGTGGTCGAGGTGCAGGGTTTTTTTGGAGCCATCCAACCTGCCGCCCGCTGGCGAATAAATACCCCTTCTTTATAACTCTCACCGAGGCACGGAGTCGGATTCCACAGATCACCAGAAATCCCCACATCACACCTGCAAGGGCAGGTGCAAACTGATCCATCTTGGCACTGGGCAGGGGTGCAGCAACACAGACCTGCATTGCCCCTCCTGCCCCTTTCCATTCCACACCACCAAGATAAACGTTTGATACCGTGTTTGCAGAAGGCAACAGGAAGCGCCGTAAGCATGACAGTAACATTAATATCAGCCACCTTCCCTGCTGGTAAAGGTTTAGTTTTCAGTGATATGCAGCACACTGCTTCGTTCTCTCACAACAGACACTACCTGAAAGAACCAAGTGATGACAGGCACTTCTGTCTCTTCATTTACCCACAAAGAGGGTGGCAATTGCTCAGAGATTGCGAAACACATCAGCATTATAGTAACTTCCAAATAAATTCAACAACATTTAAAAGCCAGGTCCATAACCACCCAAAGATATACAATATAAACAAAATACCTTCACGTTGATTCTTTACTGTACATTTTCTGATTTCTCTCAGTCAACACACGTACTTTGTTCAATCCTACCCTCTTTACCTCCTCATCCTTCTTCCAAAGCTGCTGGAACAAAGCAGTTGGCTCTGCTCCTTCACTATTTCCCTGCAAAGAGCGACTGCAGTGCAGGTGCTGTGCTTGGAAGGGAGAGCACACTGCACAGGTGAAATCACTGGCAAGAGGTAAGTCTGGGGGAGAGCTCACTGTAAAGGAGTAAATGATTAGCAGGAATTCCTCATTCACTTTTTCATTTATGTGCTCCAAACCTTTGTTGTGCAGAGTTTCTTCAGGCTGGCCATGATCTTTGGGCCAGGATTCAGAGCTGGAGTCGACACCCAGGTTATTTTTTTTACCTCAGGAGTAAACAGGAGAATGAGGGCTGGGCAGGAAGGAATGGAAAGAGGTGAGCAAGTATGAAGGGGGAGTGAGTAGGAGTTTAACTACAGCACACATGCAATAGTTAAGAGCAATGTAGTTCACAAATGGTTGCTGGTTTTCCCCAGAAATACCAAGTAGGACATCGTCTTACAAGTAGCAAAATTGCCATTTTAACTTTATTACACAACAAAAAAGTTAATGCAAAAGTACTCTGAGCAAGTGCCTAACAACAGCCTTTTCACACCTGTGAATATTACAATGCTGGCTTGCTTTGGTTTTTATTAATTAAAAGGGTTACCAGTTAAAAATGACACACAAAAAAATGGGGCCATCCTACTGGATTCATCCATGCTACTCACAATTTCTCTCAGGTGACTGAGATAACAGAGCCAGACCCTTCTTGGTAATACCCAGTGAAGAGGCAACGTGCACAAATTGAAACACAAAAAACATTCCATTTAAACATAAGGACAAAAAACCCAACTTTTTCTTTACTATAGGAGTGATCAATCACCAAGCCTGTTCCCCAAAGAAACTGCAGAGTCTCCATCCCTGGAGATATTCAAATCCACATCAGTTCTGGGCAGGCTGCTTGGTTGGCAGTGCTTTGAGCAGAAGTGTAGCACTACACAATCTCCAGATGTCCCTTGGTAACAGCAAAGCCAAACCTATCAAAACCTGGGTAACTGTTATACTTCAGCAAAACTGAGGGTGAACAAAGAGGGTAAAAGAAAACACACCTGAAAGGATGAGTTTATTGACTGAAACTCACAAAGCAGGCGTATACCAAACTGGATCTTTCCTTCTCTTCAGTCAGTGCCATATTCTGCAGGTGTTATCCTTGCTCCCTAGAAAGAAACACACAGTGTGAAGGAATCGTTTAGCTGTATCACACAATGTATCAATCCTTGCTAACACCAACACCAACAATCTACTCAGAATGCTCAGGAGATAAATATTTTTCTATCCGTGGCTACCAAGAGACAGCAGGGCCTACTGAGATATTTTTAGTTGAAATCATCCTGCATCCCATATTTTGATACTTCAGTCAAAAGACTGAAGCAACCACAAATACTCTGCTCATGTATTTTTGTCTGAAATGAAGGAAACCTGAACAAAGTTCAGTTCCAAATGCACAAAAGTTGTGCTCCCATTTAAAAAGTTTTGCCTTTTGCTCATCCAGACCTCCCTCACTGCAACGCACTGTGAAAAAATGTCACTGGGCTGGTGCTGGTACAGGCCCATAGGAGAGGTGGTAGGGTGTGCCTAAGTCTTTATACAAATTTGTTCAAAATTAAGTTTTTAGCTTTTCTTGACTATATTTTAAGACACTTCTGGTTCCTGCATTTGGGATATGACCCCAGAAAATCTTTTCAGACTCATTTTTTTTAACCATAACAAGATTTCAAATGTCTCTCAAAAAGAGACCAAAAAAGAAAGGCAATATATTAGTTACCTGTAATGATTATATCGCCTTTGTAATTGAAAGAACAGGAGAATATCTCATCAGTATGACCCTCTAATATCTGAAGGCAGTGTCCAGTAGCAGCATCCCAGAGTCGAGCTGTTTTATCAGAGCTGGCTGTTAGTATACGATTGCCCTTAGGGTTGAAACATACCTTTAAAAGATATAGAAAGGAGTTACATTAATTAGCAAGTTAACATGCCAAGAAAAGGAAGGAACAGAAACCAGCAACTCTTACACTCAGATTCAGCTAAAATTAAGGATAGTATTCCACTACAGTAAGGCTGGCAACTTCTGTGACTGAAAACTTTGTGTATGTATAAAGGTCTCTATAGAATAACCTTACTCTTTGGAGAAGAGAAGGCTCTGGGGAGACCTTGGAGCAGCCTTCCAGTACCTGAAGGGGCTGCAGGAAAGCTGGGGAGGGGCTTTTTACAAGGCCCTGGAGTGATGGGGTGAGGGGGAATGGCTTTAAATTGGAAGGGGGAAGGTTTAGATTGGACATTCGGAAGAAATTCTTCAGGATGATGATGGGGAGGCCCTGGCCCAGGTTGCCCAGAGAAGCTGTGGCTGCCCCATCCCTGGAGGTGTTCAAGGCCAGGTTGGATGGGGCTTTGAGCCCCCTGGTCCAGTGGGAGGTGTCCCTGCCCATGGCAGGGGGGTTGGAACTGGCTGGGCTTTAAGGTCCCTAAACCATTCTATAATTCTACTGTAGGATCAAGACTTCAGAATATTATCTCCCAAATTACAATTGCTTTACAAGTGTAACAATATTATTTAAATGTTATCATTATTCTGATGTAAAATTTATATATATTTCACAGAGTTCTACATTAAATAACCTACAACTCTGCAATATCAAAGCTTCTACTGAAGGCAACTCATTTTGTAGCATGTCTTCCTATTTGTTAAACACCCATCACCAAAACAGCATGTATTTCCAGATAATCAGATACAGTTTTATAGCCCTAATTGGACAATACCACGTTTATTATATAATGCAAAATTGCTTAATTACTGATGGCAAAATGCCTGTTCTCCAGAAATCGGATTTCCAAGTAAAAACTGTCCCAAGTAAAAACTATCACAGAGCATCTGCAGAACATCTACAGAGATGTTCTGAGCTACACAAGAACATCTGCAGAAACAGACTGACATTTCAACACGTTCCTGGATGAGCAGACCCTCACTTCCACCAAGAAGTCATGGCAGCACTGAGGTCTCTGATAGAAGGACCCCAGCTGACCTGCATGTCAGTGTGTTTGCAGACTGCACTCCTCAGGGCATCTAGACTGAGTGTGAAACATTGCACTGTGTATATTAAGTGAGGAAAGAGCAGCCCTTCTGAACTCAATATTCTCTTGGTAGAGTGATTATGGTAGCCAAATCAATACAATGAAGGCACGTGTGTATTGCTCACTAAGAACCATCCTGTTTTCAAGATATTAATATTTCAGGTACAAAATGCATCAAACAAAAGAAGTACAGACTGAGTCTACCAGCCTGGAAGCCATTGAGAACTATTCATTTTAAAGAATAATGGAAAGCTGCAAGCAGTAAACAAGAAAGTTTGAAAAATAGGTGCAATTTTGGAAGTAACTACACGTATTTGGAAGTGAACTTTGGCATTCAAAACTAAGGCAGATAAGTACAAGAGCCAGCAAAGTACATGAGCACAGTCCTCATGACCAAGCGATTTTTAAAACAGGCTTTGTATTTCCAAGTCCCTTCTGCACTTTTGAAAATAAGACTCTCCATGTATTTTACCACAGAATTATGGTTTTTCAGTTCCATTCCATAAATCAGATGTGCAGAAATGAAATAAAGAGAAGCAGATGTGGTAGAAGCAAGGAGTAAGAGTGATGGTAAAAGCCTCAGAGGCAACAGCCTCGAAGATGTCATCAAAAGACTTGTGCTTATTCTATCAGAGAATCTGGGGACTCCAAGGGTGTAATAACACAAGCACAATTTAGGACAGGCCTAAGAGAAGCTCTGGGAACTTTGATCAGAGTGAGAGAACATTTGGAGAGAATCTCCCTCTCTGTTCTCTTGTTCTCTGCCAAGTGATTGTGCTGTTTTGGAAAAATGAAAGAGGTGAGGAAAAAGTCGTTTCCATGTTAATTAAGGGAGGTATCCATCCCTAGGAGGGAGGCACTTCTTAAGTAGCTTCCTAACTGCTACAACTCTAGGGAATCATATAGTAAACAACACAATGATATGGAGAGATGGCTCTTGGTGGAGTCTATGGGAGTGGCACATCCAGTAACACCTCAGCTCAGAGAGGGGAGTTGGAAACAACCATTGACTGACAGCTTTTAGTCAAAAGAAATGTGCTTTTAGTAAAGATAACTCCTTAGCCAGAACTCTAATTATTAAATATTAATAATTTTACCATCACATGCTTTAACAATATTCTCGTCTCACAGAATAACTGGTGCATTGGATGCCAAGCATAATCAAATCAAAAAGGTGCCAACCAGAAGGAACTTACCTTTGAAATTTCACCTCCATGTCCTTCTAGCTTTGCAATGCACTTTGTTGTTTCTGCACTATAGACTCTCACTGATCCTGTTGTGGTAGATTAGGAGTCAATTCTGATTGTTATGCTTAAACATGTATTTCAATAAAATCATTTTTAAAAGGTCTAAGGGCCTCATCCTCATATTTGATTTCAAAAGAAAGAGAAGACAATCTTAACACAGTTTCCCCCAGGGATAAATTATGTCAAAAGGATTGGGAAAAGTTGACTTCTTAATGGTTTCTGCTGGAAAACTTCTAAAATGTGAATAGAAATGTCCACATAGAACACGGACCACTAAAGATTGTAATTTCAGAAGGCAGGTACAATATATTCAAAATGGGTTTTTTTATATTTCCTATATTTGGTCTATTTCATAAGCTATTAATTACATTTAACAAGCTATTAATCACATTTTAGGAAACCTTTGACATTGTCTTATGTCTTAATTTGGCAACTACAGCAAATCAGATCCAAACAGTGTACCTCATCCAGTCTGGCATCCTATTTCTCAAAGTGCAAATCAAAACACTTAAGTATGTAAATATAACACAGCACTGTCATCATGTGCTACAACAGAGCACTGGGGGTGAATACAAAAAACTGTTCATTGCAAGTCCTAAAAAAATAATAAGCATGCAAAACTGCTGCACACCCTAGCAAAACAAAATTGCTTCTTCCCCTCCCTCTTCATTCTGTACACTCTTGCTGTGCATTTGGAAAGCCAAGTAGCAAATCCGCCATTAAGATTCCAACTCCCTTCCCACTACCTCAGGCCCTTAAGCCTAAATCTGAGCGACCCACATTGAACTCCTCTCAAAAGCTACTTACCCAAACATTTAAAAACCATTCCCAGCAACAGCTGAAATATTTCCCTATAAATTTGAAGTTAAAGGGCAAAGATATATTGAGTTGATTAAAGTGTTAAAAATAAGAACATTTTCACTGGGGAAAACCTCTTAAGTTTAATGCCAAACTTTCTATGATGCAACATTGCTCGATCCATGGTTTTGAGTCGTGATACTTGTCCCTCATCAAGCTACATGCAAAGCAGATCCAAAGCAAAAGGACAAAAGGGATTTATGCTGTCATTGCAATCCTTGGCAGAGCCCCAGTGACTTCACTTACCATCAGAAGAGGCAGCTGCAATACGCCGGCCACTGTAATCAAAGCAGACATCCAGTATTTCATCACTACTACCTGTTAAAGTTGCTATATGTGTCCCAGTCGTGGCATTCCACAGCTGCACGGATAAATAAGGGTAATTTTTTGCTTATTTTGACTAATTTACTTGATAGATATCTGTTGACCCCTAAACCAACATGAATAGACCCATTCTGATGGCTGACAATGTATTATATTATCATGAAATCTGGATATAAATCAATAAAAAGTCACTGTTAATCAGTTGAATGAAGTCCTATGTATTTTTTATTTCAGTGTATTGAGTCTTAAATATATATTGTTATTTAACCAGACTTCACTGAAATTATAAGCTTACAGGTTTTGCATTTAGTTGTAAATGTTTTTAATGAAGTACATGTACTAGTTTAAAATAACGTTTATTAACAGAAGACATATTTTATACATAAAGAGGCTCTATTTAGTACATACTCAACTTTCTCACCATGCATGTTTTGTCCATTGATCCAGTGACAATGAGAGTACAGTCCCAGTTAAAATGTGCACTGCTGATCTCTCCTCGGTGGCCTACTAAAGTCTGTAATATCCTACAAAAACCAAAATTTACTTTTTTAGTGTGTATTTTAATATACATTTATAAACTACAAGCAAGTTTATAAAATGGTATAGTTAAGGTGTCAAGTCCTCAATTAAATGGAGCAACACAGCTCATTAGGATTCTAGTACTACATCAGTTCCATTTTTTATCTTTGAGACAGAGAGGGAGTAAGGAATAAAATGGAAAAGTCACCCTTTTTCTTTCAAAAATATTTCAGTGAATGCATTTACAGTGCCAGAGACAGATTTCTTGTATTCATCTACATACAAAGCATATACATTCAATTTAATATACAGATGCTCTTATATTTGCACTGTAGCTGCAAATAAGAAGAAACTGTCTCTCTCTCAGCACCCTGGTGCCCAGCACTCCTGACCCCAATTACCAGATGTTGATTGGTCAAACAAATCTCTGGTTCCACTGAACTGCAGCTTACACTATCTGCCATTAATGAAATACAGAACTGTATCACACAAGAATGTCACCCTCCTTTTTTTTATTTTATTTTAACATTTTATGAAGAAAATCCTAAACTCTCTTGAGGTTTCATGGCCCAACACCAACTTCCCTCAGCACAATTCTAGACACCACCCAAAACCAAGTGAGGAATGCAGGTGCTCACCAGAGTCAGCCTGCAAAATAAAAAACTTCAAGTCTAAACTCAGATTTGGAAAGCAATGTTTATTGAGTATTCTTTTGGTGATTTTGGTGAATTTCTTTGATGAAAGACAGGCACACACAAGTCCATGCACAAGATTTTTGCAAATCTAGCTGAACCCATATACAGAAAAGCATGACTTGCTCACAGTCTTTCTGACTGCAACTTTTTTTAATTGTTATTGTTTTTTTTGTTATTCTTAAATGTACACCCAACTGAAATGTTGAATGCTGGCCCTGCCTGCTGGCTGATTACCACTTAAACAAGAATTTCCTCCTTTGTGTTCCGCTTCCTGGTACTGACCCTGATGTGAAGTCCACATTAATTTCTTAGGAAAAAAGTATGCAACGTGAAAACCCAAGACTTTGACTTCACTGCAGGCTCAGACAAGAAGCTGGAAGAAGGAACTGTTTTCAAATAAAAATATCTGCAGGAACACCGAGTTGAGTAAGCTGAACACAAAGATCCAGTTTGCTGAATGAGCGCCTCTTAAGTGTTAACACACCAAACACAAAACTGCTGGTGTTGAAAAACCCAGAGCTTACAGGATCAATCTTGAAATTACATACTATTTGTTCATTATTTATTAAATCCCATGGTTACTCTCCTTTTAAAGCTATACACATTATTACACCAAGATATCCCTATACACACACTTTCTTTCATATAGAAATTCAGAAGTATTCCTCTTGCTCTCAGAAAAAGAAACAAAATGTGACCTCTGAAAACTTAATAGAATTGTTATCCTCACAAATTACTTTGTCAGTAATGAGGACAATCGTTCTATTATTCTGTATATACTATGTTTCCAGTTAAAAAATACAAGTGGATTTGTCAGGATAATATAACCACTCATATTTAGCCTCCACATTATTACTTGTTGGTATCATAATCGAGACATCTTGTTCTCTGCAATGTTCTCCTCTATAAATTTATACTGCCTGCTTAAATAGTCTTTTTCCATCTAGAAATACTAGACACCTTCCAAAACACGATTTCCCATGCTGATAAAATATTTTCCTGTTTGGAGAATTCATCAGTAACAAACACAGGGCATTCTGTCTGCCTCCTCAGTGCTCATAAGATGGAAACTTAGAACAAAAAACGTACACAAAAGCCTTTGGTGAGCAGCACTGCTTTTCAGACAAACAAAGGGGACAGGAGTAACAAATGATAAGATGAAGGAATGCATGCTCTAAATGAAGCAAAAAAACCAAGGTGTGTAAATTGTAGTTCAGCATTTGTCATTAAAACATGCAATGTAAAATGATATTTGTTATTATGTACCTGCCAGTGTCAACATCCCACACTGCTACTGTGTGGTCAAAGGAGCCAGTGATAATCCTATCTCCAGTGGTGTTAAAAGACAATGCAACAATCTCTGCTGAGTGCCCCTATGGGAATTTTTAAAAAGAAGTATGAGAATTCAAATTACTTTTCCACTGATGTAGTTCAATGTGTAGCTTTTTTTTCAGCAGCATAATTACCCTTCAATACGGTATTTACTCTCTTGTCCACAATTTTGACAGAAAGTTCTGCTGGACTGTGCAATAGTCATGTCATCAGAAAATATTTTCCACATTTGATTTAAACAGAATCACCTTTGTTCACCAATGCACACGGAAACACCAGATCACAGAACCATGGAATGGTTTGGGTTGGAAGGGACGTTTAAAGACCACCCAGTCCAATCCCCTGCAGTGAGCAGAGACATCTTCTATGCAATCAGGTTGTTCAGAGCCCTGTCCAACCTGACCTGCCATGCTTCCAGGGATGGGGCATCCACCTGCTCCCTGGGCAACCTGGGTGTGGTTTCACCACACCAAGTCTGTAAAAAATTCCTTCTTATCTAGTCTAAATCTACCCTGATTTGGTTTAAAACCGTTACCACTTGTATTATCACAGTAAGCCATGCTTGTTTGTCCTCATCTTTCTTACAAGCCCTCTTTTAAGTACTATAAGGCCACAATAAGGTCTCTCTGGAGCCTTTTCTTTTCCAGGTTCAACAACCCGAACTCTCTCAGCTTGTCCTCATAGCAAAGGTGCTCCAGCCCTCTGAGATGATTCATTTTCAGTAAACTACAATACAGCTTATCCTTGAAAAACAAGTCCTATGAGGAACAAGTCCTACAAGGAATGGCTGAGGGACCTGGGGTTGTTTAGCTTGGAGGAGACTGAGGGGAGACCTCATCACTGTCTATGGCTGCCTGAAAGGAGGCTGTGGCAGAGCCAGTGTTGATCTCTTCTCTCAAGTGACAGGTGATGGGACAAAGGGAAATGGCCATGAGTTGCACCAGGGGAGGTTCAGACCGGATATTGGGAAGAATTTCTTTACCAAAAGGGTGGTCAGGCACTGGCAGAGGCTGCCCAGGGAGGTGGTTGAGTCACCATGCCTGGAGGTGTTTAAACAGGGAGATGAGTTTTTGAAGGACAGGGTTTAGCAGAAGATGGGTGCAGTTGGACTCGATGATCTCCAAGGTCTTTTCCAACCGGAAGATTCTATGATTATATGATATTGGTGGAGACACTTGGAAAACGGAACGCAAGCATACTTGTAAGCTAAAGGTTCACACTTTCCACTGCTCTTTGTTCTGCTCAGGCCTCTGAGGAAGAGAAAGTCAAGGAGGAAAAAAATGCCTTCCCCACTCCATAGGCCAGATATAGCAAAGGAGGCTTAGGCACAATCTGTTATTCAGGATTTATCTGAGAGAAATGCATTGGAACAGCACAGGTCAATCTGAACCTGTGGATCACAATCCACCCAGAGCAAAGAGACATCACAATCTGGATGGCTGCTCTCTGATGATGTTTACAGAAGATCCATACAGATTAGCTCTGACATTAACGTTCTCAGAGTTACTGTATGTTAATAGAGAATAATTTTGAGTATAACAGCATGCTTTAATGGGCAATGGAAGGCATTCTTATCTATAGTGGTAATGTCACTGAAATGAGGAAAATCTGTCTTTTTGGTAAACAGGACTCATAAAGTATTAAAACCTTTCAAGTTTTATTTGTTTTGTAACTGCAGTCACTGTGGGACCACCTGGTAACAGTAACTCTGCAAGCTTTTTACTGTTGTTATGGTTATACTGTTATTTATCTCAGAAAACTAAGAAAGCAAGGAACACCTTAAAAACATAAGGAAGGTAAACATACACTTAAAGTGAATATTTCTGCTCCTTTCTCTATATCCCACAGTTTGGCAGTGCTGTCCATGCTTCCAGTTGCCACCAGTGTGCTCTGAGGATTAAATGCTAAACATACCTGTGGCAAAACACATTGGATGGAAAAAGTGGGAATGGAGAGCATTTACACACATTTTCTCAAAACCAATGTATTAATACTTTAAGCAAGACAAAAGTCTGACTTAATATTTCATGGAATACAGAAAATGCAGAGTTTTTCCAGCAGTTCATATAACCCAGTTAATACACTCAAATTTTAGAAATTCATTCTTCTGTGGCTTCAAATGGTCCTGTATGTGAAGCACAGATCTCAACGTGAAAGAAAGCAACACAAGCAATGATGTTCTTGTGTATATAATTTTGCAGAGATGAGAGGCAAGACAAAATAACTAGAAAAAAATGAGGTATGTAAAAGAAATCAAGGAATAAATATGTGCAATGAATTGAAAACTCCAATTATAGTATTTTTCAAAAATATTTTAGCACAAAGGAAATTGTAACAAACTAAAAATAAAAGTATCATTTCAAATTACAGAATATTTTGTTGTATTTCTTAAGAACTGTCAGACTATTTTTTCTTGCAGTGCAGAAATGTTCATAATATCTGTATGTGTGAAAGATGCAGCAGAATAGCTGCCCCTTCCAATGTCAGCTCACAGGGACTTGGGCCCCACAGCCACCAATGATGGTGTGAGGAAAGAAAGGAATAAGAAATGTACATCAGTACTTACTATTTCTGCTCTATGGCCTCTGAAAGTATGATAACATATTCCTGTTTCTGTACTCCAGAGTTTGCAGGTCTTATCAAAAGATCCAGTGGCAATCTTGTCACTACATGGAAAAAAATCTTGTCATTTCTATTTAGAAGAAAATCCTCTGATGACAAAGACAGTTGAACTCTCAGAAACAAAAGCCAGTTGTCAAAGCCTGAGTGAATTTTGGTGCATTCTGCTGCACTACAACATCCTGGAACAGGATTTCTCAAACATAAATTATGTTAAGGAAAAAAATCAGCAAACATAATTAGTTTCTAAAAGAGCCACAATGCCCATCTATTAGCACAGAAGATGCTAACCTAAGGGATGAGGTTATCTGCTGTACTTCCAGAGGTATTTAAATGTTATGTCATTCCATCAGACAGTGTCTGTTTATCAACAGTTATAAAATCTTTACAAGCACTTCATCCAAGTTTCAGAAGACAAACTCCCTCAGTGGAAGTGTTGTGACCAACTGCAGTTAGAGCAAGACTGAACTGAAAACGAGGCAAGGGACACTGTATCAAAACATAAAGATTAGCAGAAAAAAAGTCCTTTTTATCCTGAACTTATAATTTAAAAGTAGCTCAAGGTTCTCAGGTTTTTGCTCACCACCAAGTGCTTCTCCACTTTTATGTTGCAATCTGGTTATTAACCTTTGCACAGTTTTTTTCACATATTAGTTTCTTCATAGTATATAAAAGAATTTCATTAATTACTTTTTTCAAGTAAAGAATAATACCAGAATACAAGATATTGACACAGTAGGTTCTGAGTTAGATAAAGTCTCTTCATCGAGAAGGAAATGATGATGCTCCAAATAGTGGAAAAACAAGCCTTTAACATTAATTTCCTGAGGTTAACTGATAAACAGGACATGTGACAGTGAAAGAAGTAATGTGATTCAATATAAAACTAGGAATTAATTTCTCTTATTTTGCAGAGAAACAAAACGTTTACTTACACCTGACAGCTTCCTCGGGAAGCAAATAGCAATGAAACTTCAGCAGGCAATCTAATTCCCCTCACCTAACAAACGCCAATTCTAACCTAAGGGCACAGATTCACATTTGTCATTCAGACAGCGGCACCCTGTGGCTTTGATAAAAATTACCCAACAGCTCTGACACCGTCCTAAAAAAAATGAGTGTGCAATACCAAATGGAGAAATCTTCTTCTGTTATGACAGAAAAGTTCTTTCTCCTGAACTGAAGCAACACAAGCAGTCGTAAATACTTACATCTCACACCTTATACAATGACACGGGGGCAATAAAGAATGATTAACATTCAAAAGACAATCTGATCGTGTAGATATTTTCAAAATAACTCTGTTTCAATATAATAAACTGACTCACATATGTATTTTTCAAGACAGTGAGGTTCTTTGAATGTCTAAATTTAATTTTAAAAAAATAGAGCAGAAAACATGCTTGAATGTATTTCTTCTACAAATAAGATATAGTGCCATCCCATGGTGATTAGCTATAGCTGAACTTTACCAGTTCAGAATTTGACCTCTTTGAGTTTGAGTCTATTTTATGTTAAAGTTCAAGCACCAGTTCTGTATTTGCAAAATAACAAGGTCAGCAATTACTGTATATCTCAGAGAAAATGTATTTACCCATAGGGATTGTTGAAAGCTATTGCATAGACAACATTCCTGTGTCCCTCCAGCGTACGTAGCTCTTCTCCTGATGCAGTGTCCCATACTTTGCAGGTTCTGTCATAGCTTCCAGTGATAAAGCTAAAGCAAAGAGAAATTCATTTCCAAATACAGTAAATATCTTACTGGTCCCTGGTGCATAGTCAATTATCTCCACAGATTTCAGTTAGCACTGTCTCAGACCCTAAACCCCTTCTCTCTTTCAAAAGTGTTGGTTAATGACCATAGAGGGTCCTTTTCTTTTAATTTTTTAAGAAATGTTAATTATAAAAAAACTTGTTTTTAATTTTTTATGTATTTCAACTGAAACACAAGCCACTGCTTCCATGACATGAAGGGAAAAAATAATTAGGCATACGCCAGCAGTGAAATCAATTAACTTGAAATTCCACTACAGTGAAGGTCCAAAATTAATCTATGTCAAAGACTCATTAGCTTTTAGAAATATTAATTTTATTGTCATAAAGGTGCTTCTTTCTGAAATATACTTGTCAACTATAACCTAGGAAAAATAAATTACATAAATTGAATACCACCCTCTACTTTTTTGCATCTTCCAGTGATTCTCACAGAGGCCTGAATACCAATCCCCACTCATGCTTGAAGCAGCACAGCTGAATTCTTTTTGCAGCAAGATTTTACATTTTAATTTACAGATACAAAACTTCAATTAGTGATTATTTATTTTGACTTTGAAAACAACTTACCGAGAACCAGATTTGTTAAATGCTACATTAGTCAGTGGCAATATATGTGCTCTAAGCACCTGAAACAAAAGCAGGGGAGAGAGACAAAACAACATTTGATGCCATCAAAAAAATATTGCTTAAAATATTCAGTAGCTTAATACTTTCTCCTCCTCCTGTCAGATCAGAAGTTACAACTGTAACACATTAATCCCTAGCTGAAAAATCCCCCGTGCCTCAGCAGTTATGACTGTAGCTATTATGTGCTATTTACTTCAAACTTATATTTTACTTGACTGAAATGTCTTTTCCCCCATGTTTGCTTTCTCTTCACCTCTGAGACCAGCAAAGTAATCTCATACCAGAGCTGAAAGGGCAAATCCAAATGAGTGAGGAGACCACACTGATGAGATCACTGATGAAAGAAATCCCAACTAATATTAAGCCTTATATAGTGAATCAAGAGATAGGCAGAATTGAGTATGTTGAGTCTTTTAGGTTATGGGAGCTTTCAGCTAACATATGATTTTGTTTCTATAAAGAGGAAGAACAGGAATAAACTATACCTATGTCCCATGAGTTCATGCCCAAAGAAAAGGCATGCAAAACCATAATAAAGATACTTATCAAGACAAAATTCAAAGAGCAAATTTCAAATTTGATGTCTGCCTGTGTTGTCTATGTGTTGGAGGTCATTTTGTCCTAACATTGCTTTTAAGGTCCTTTAAATGGGCATCAGGAAAAATTTCTTCACCCAAAGGGTTCTCAGGCACTGGCAGAGGCTACCCAGGGAGGTGGTGGAGTCACCATCCCTGGAGGGGTTTAAAAGCCAGGTAGATGAAGCCCTCAGGGATGTGGTTTAGTAGTGGACAGGTATGGAAGGACTCGATGATCTCAAAGGTCTCCTCCAACCACGTGATTCCATGATTCTACAATAATCAGACAGCAGGTATGTCTCACATAAATGATCTCATACCCATAAAAATAAATATTAAGGTTTATTAAACATAGGTGAACATGGTTTCAGGTATTGCCAAGGCAAATCAGTGCACCATGATACTTTGAAAATGACAAAACCACAATCTGGCTGAAAAACATCAGGTGGCCACTGGGTAACAGGGTTTGCATTTGAACACCTTTCACCTGTTACAAGCTGGCTTTCGCTTGATTCTAACGCGTAATAAAGTCACAACCTGGGAATTCGCACCAATTGCTGACAGTGAGGTAAAGGGTTGTTAAAAACACACCAGTGCTCCACTAGGTCTTCTCTGTAGTGTAAGAATGAAGAAAATACCATTTATGAGCAACACCATTTAAGCACTGACATAATGTTCCAACTCAGGACATTCTTTGATATTCCCAGAGCCTTCCCAGCTGCCTGCCTCTGAAAGGAAAACAAAGGGAGCTCAGAGATCACCTAATGCAGAAGAGTTGGGACTGATAAAAGTGAAAGAGAAATAGCAACGGTCAAGTGAAGTACTGAGAGAGAGAGAGAAACAGAACAGGTATTTTACATCAGAGCAACAGCAGTTTCTGTTCTCTAGAGAAAGTAAGACAAGTTGGACTTTCAGCAGCAGCAGTGGAAGTGAGCAATCAGGAGGTGGAAATGACAAAAATGTTTAGGTATTTTTTTTAAACAGCTACAGTATACAAATATCTGCAAATGAGAATGCATAATTATGGACACTGATGGGAATTTGATCCATTTCATTTTTAGGGGTCCATGCAGGCAGCTCTGAACAACAGAAGTATTTAACAATTATGGAATAAAGGGAGAAAAACGAGATGGGTTTATGTTCAGTTTCAGATCACGGGACTAATTCTGTTCTTCCAGTGCTGCAGTTGCTTCACCCACAGAACTCCCAGCCAGCCAGAACTGCTTGTGCAAATGACACAATAATGAAACCCCAAGGCAATATTCTAAAAAATACACCCTGGTTCTGCAAAATCTGCTACAGCAGTCCCTAAGATCAAAATCTGCAAATCCCTACAGCCGAGCAGTGCTGCGTAACAGCCTAAACCCCGAGAAACTGTTACAAAAGCTTTTTCTCTGCAGGCTGCCCAACACCACACTGCCACCACAATTACTGGGAATAACAAAAAGATGGGTTTATACACTCATTTAAGATTATCCTTCAGTGCAACAAGAAAAAAAAATATTAATTTCCAAAGAATGCAAACACATAGAAAATTTTTGGAAAAAAATTCTCTCTCCCACCCATCTCTCACATTTTATCAGTAGCTCAGAAGCACCTGATACTCATGTTTCATTTACAAGCCCTAAATGGAATTGAAACCAAAACCAAGTTATTTTCACACACTTCTAAGTACTCTCGAGTGAAGGAAATAAGCAAGGACTGATTGGATTTGCCTGCTTTTAGTATTTCCAAATACAGAAGTTCAAACATGGCACTATACCCAACAAAGAACAAACACATTCTTCACACTGCAATTTGAACAAGCATTTGATGATTTGTCTCTGCAATGAGCAAACAGTTTTAAGAGCTTGTGAAAAGCAAACCATTACTTCAGCCAAGAGCATAATTTTAAAAGTTTCTGTTCTAAGTAAGACATTTTATTACACAGCTCTGTTTTCAAGGTTAAATACACAGATTTTTGAAGAATTCACCCAGATTTGTACCATCGGTGAGAAGAACCCAAGTTATATCTAGCAACATGTAAGGGAATTTTTTTAGACAAACCAACCAACACAAAACTAAACTTAAGGTAACAGTCAATAACATAGCCAGCAATTTTTAGCAGCTACACATTGCCACCTACTGACATAATAAAGATAAAACAATTATTTCAGATTGCAACATGCAGTCTGTGGAGGTAATTTTATTTTTATTTCCACAATTAAATACAATTAAACTCATTCTCTCCTAACAGACTGTACAGTTGATTTTCATGCCCCGAGAGGGCTCTCTAATCACACTGCTTAAAAAGCTTACTAATGTAAAATAAATTTTTAAAGTGCTGCCTGTAAGCTGAAGCTCAAACTATCAATATCCAAATATAACAGTAATGGCAGAAAGTAGTGACAACCCGTATTACTGTATGAAGCAGAACACATAAAACCCCCATAATTTTCACAAAATTAAGTAGACAGGGTTAGGAATACATCTGGGGCCCTTCCCAGTAATGATTTACTTGGGGTCTGTTCACAGGTTTTCTTTAAACATAACAATGGGTGTGCTGGTCCACAGAGTCTTATTTGACAAATAAGAGAGTTATTTCTCTCCACCCAGACCAGACCCTTGTACATAAACCTGTGTAAACAGTGTCTAGGAACCTCCCAGCCTTTTGGGGGAATTCCTGGCAGACATAAGCAGGTCAGGCTTAGTTGCTCTAAACAGCACAGACTGAAAAGAGCTGAGAAATGGGTCATAAAGTCCACATTTTGCTCTCAGGCAGGCACAACATGCAGCAGTAAAAACATACTCATAAATCCCCCCAAAATGCCCAAAATTATTTTAAAGATGCCTCTGACCTTAAAAAGATTGAACTTTCGATCCTCTTTTTCCTCTAGTTTCTCTTGCAATCTTTGTACTAAATGCAGCACATGTTCCTTGTATGAAGCTGTGATGAGAGGTTCTCCTTTTTGAATTTCTTCTACTAAGGCAGCAGCATCTGTGCTAATTATGATTAAAAAAAGAATACAATAAAAAAACCAAAACCCAAACCCAGCAGATTTCATCCTCTTGCAATAGTTATGAATATAAAACCCAAGAATATTATTTACTTGCAGAGAAATTGGAGTAAGCAATTAGAAGACATGCATTTATCTCGTTCTGTAACAACTTAAAGAGAGATGGAGAGATCTTTCTTGGCTTCTGTACTTCCTTCCCTTTCTTACTACAGTTGTTCAATAAGATATAACTTCTAAAAATTTTAGTTTGGCAAGAAATTTACCTTTTCAAAGGGTTTCCACAGAGGGTCAGACATGGGAGATGTGCATCCAAAACTGATCGTTTTGAAATAAATATCTAAATTAAAGTGGAATTTCATAAATTCTGACTGAAGTGCCCATGAAGTAGCAACAAGATAAACTTTATATGGAAAGTGTTAAAATTGTCCCTGTCTGTGGTTTCACAAATCTCCAGCTGTTCATGTAACTCTCAGTTACAATAACAACACCCAAAACATGCTCTGCAGACCTTTGGTGCCCATGGAGCCCCCAGGAAGTGTTCACAGCTGGTCTGGAATTGAATCATCTATTCATACTGTCAGCTAAACTGCTGATTCCCAGCTATCCATGAGAAACTGAGGGCTGACAATACCTGACAGTCAAAGCACCAACATGCACCTAAAAGCAGTCCTGTTAGCATGTAAATTGTTGCAGTCTGACAGGGATTTTCTGTGTCAGTCCTTCAAATGGAGCCACTAACATATCCATAAATTAGTATTCTCTCAGTGTTTATACACTGTAATAAGTAATAGCACTGTAATAATAAGTAATAGCAGACAATTTAATTTTTTCACAAAGTGAATCATTAGTATTTTTCCAAAGTACTAATCCAGACAATTCCAAGTAGATAAAAAATTCTTTTTAAATTTGTATTTTTCATTTTGCCTCTGCTGCCCACATTGCCTACTAAATCTGGCCCACATGCAAGGACTTCTCCATATCAATGCTGCTATTAAGATAATCATATTACTTCATGCTCTTCTGCTTAACAAACTCCATGGATTCTGGCAACTTTATTTTATGGTGCAATTTTTTTATCTTTCTGAATCTCTTCCTACCAAAGCTGGCTGAACAGAGAGTGTAGGCTGACTATTATGACCAAAACCATATTAAGGCTTTCAGATTTATTTTCACTTTTTTCTTTTGGGTGCCTAGAGGAAGGTGTTAGCTGGAGGAAACCAAAAGAGACCGTCGGAGAGCTGAGTAAAACTTGATAATCTTTCCCTAGTGCCTGAAGTCAGCCAAAAAGTTCTGTGAAAAAAATCCACTAGGTAAGACACACAAATTTGTTAAGTATTCTGTAATTTTTATGAGTACAAATAGCCAAAAGGAGGGAATGAAGTAGTGGGAACCAGACTTTTCTCAGTAATGCCAACTGAAAGGACAAGACCCAATGAGCACAAAAATATCCTCAAACAAAACACACACACACAAAATCCACCACAGACCCTCAAAAAAAACCAAAACCTGGAAATCCAACCTGAACACAAAAATACATTTTCACCAGAACAGGTTTCACAAATAGTTTGTGGAGCCTGGGAGGTATTCAGAACCCAACTACGCATGGTCCTCATAAACCTGCTCTGGCTGACCCTGCTTCAGATGGTCTCAAGAAGTCCCTTCCAACCCAAACGATTCTCTCATTCCGTGACACGCCATTACATTCCATCACCAAATGCACAGCAGCCAAATAACCTCTCAAGCAGTGGTGCATAAATTACACATAGCAGTATGAAAGCTAATTCAGCATAGTAACTGGTTAAGCCAACGTTCTCATCACAACAAATTCATCCTCTTCCTCACAAGGAATATGAGAGTTTCAGACCAGTGCCTTCCAACTGTCTCAAAGCTAGAGGTAGATGTGATTGTGAACCATCCTCCACACAGCAAATCTCACTTGCTTCCTCATGAAGTGATCTCTGCCTTCTGTCTTACCCAAGGTATCCTATCAAACTTAAATCTAAATTTGACTTTGAAATACATTGTAATTTTTATTCTCCAGTTTGACCAGTCCCTGATAATAAAGCTCCTGCAATTTCTTTCATCATCTGTAGGTGACTAGAAAATCAGATTATGCACTTAGTTGTTCTTTCAAAGAAGCCAACTGCAATTAAGTTTGCAACAAAAAAAAATTCCAGAAAACTTCCATTACTTGCAATGGAAACAGACACTTACTTTCTCCACACAAACATATGAGAGAGAATCACTCACTTGCTTAACTTACACCACTTTACCTATGGTTGTTATGATGATTAATTAACTAACAGGAGAGATCTGAATTGATGTCTAGTTGTTATTTTCAATGATTTCAATAGAGGTCATTTAAACCAATGTAACTGGGGACTGAGTTAGACACATGTTTTTGAAAACATTCTGAAGACCAGAAATACTACTTCAGGACCTAAGAACTGTCATTCTTCACTTTAGAAAGTCGAATGCTGTGTATTTCTGCTGGCTTTGTACAGGCATCATGATAATCATAACCCTAGAAGCAAAAAAGAGGCTTTTAACAGAAAAGCATGATGGTAATAATCAGCTGGAATACAAAATTAGGTATTTAAAACAGTAGAAAAAATATTTGACTATGTTATTTTCTTTTCTGTGTTTTAGTGAACAAAGATATAGCTCACTCAATTATGTTTAAAACAAATGGAGCTCTACATGAGCATCCTGTAAAACAGCAGAGAGTGCTTTCATCTGAAATCATATCATACTCACTCAGGTCTAAGATTAAGTAGATCTATACATCTGGTCTTTAGTTCATCACCTTGTACGTATTCCAGAATAATTCCTGTTAAAAAAAAAAAAGGTTATAAAAAGGTCTTAATTAGATATATGAGTTTTTCTAAGATGCACTGTGGACAGCAATGCTTCCACTTTCAATGCTCCATTGACTTCAGCAGCCCCAGTTCCAGTTCTTGGAACTAGAATAAGGCTGACCTTGCTGAGAATCAGCAGGGTGATGAACAACTCTGAGGTGTTTGTACAATAAAATATAGTAAACATTATTATTTATGAGCCATTTTCTATTCTGGAAATGAACAAGCTCTTTTTTTTTGCCCCCCAATAATATTTTGCATGATTTCATCAGCTCTATTTTCAAAGAAGCTGTCCTGAAGACACTTGCTGTAGCTTGGTGTTCCAAGAAACCTGGAAAACATGTTTTACAAAACCTGTTATATTTATTTCAGCAAAGGCCTGTGTGTTGTAATGTGTAAAAAATCATAACATACTTTCCATTTCTAGGTATGCACCTTCTAATGAGCTGAAATATTAAAAGCTGTAACCGCCTTGCTTCCTGTTTTGAAGCAGATGTTAGAGTTCTGCTGCTCCTTGGTTTTCTGTGAGAAAGGATAATTTAGATGAACTTTTATGTCATTTTGTATTTTACCAAGTCCATAAGAAAAGTATTTAATTTGAAAGAAACACTGTGCTTCCTGAGTTGGCCATCTCCATCTTGTTTCACGTGTGAAAATTCATTAAAGCCTCCTCATGGAGTTCACAAGAAACAATGAGAGAGTCCAGCAGCATAGCTTTTCAAAGCACAGTTCTACTCATAAAATTCATGAAATAAAGAAAGAAAAATAAGAAACAAGGCAACATTTTGCTAAACAGGACTTTTGAAAATGCATATACATTTTCTGGTGTCAACCGCTGCCACTTTTTAAGCTCCTTCCTGGAATACAAATAAGGCTGCCTTGACTTTGCAACAATAAATCACAGTATCACAAAGATGGAAAAGACCTCTGAGATCATCTAGTCCAACCTAGGACTCAACACTAGCACCCACTTGTCATTTAAACCATGGCACTAAGCGCCTCATCCAATCTGTAAATCATTAATTACAGCCCTAGTCTGCAATGAGCTGTTTCATAGATGATTTGGGTTGGAAGGGACCTTTACAGGTCATCAAGTCCAACACCCTGCAGGAGCCCAGACATCTTTAACTCAATCAGATTGCTCAGAGACCATGAATGATTCCAGGAATGGGGCATCCACAACTTCTCTGGGCAACCCAGACCAGTATTTCACCACCTTCATTGTAAAAAAAAAAAGTCTTCCTTATATCCAGTCTAAATGTCCCCTTTTTCAGCTTAAAACCACCACCCTGCACTCCCTGATCAAGAGCCACTCCCCAGCTTTCCTGGAGCCCCTTTCAGTACTGGGAGGCCGCTACGAGGTCCCCTTGGAGCCTTTTCCTCTCCAGGCTGAACACTCCCAACTCTCTCAGCCTGTCCTCACAGCAGAGGTGCTCCAGCCCCTGGATCATCTCCGTGGCCTCCTCTGGACCCACTCCTTCCGCCTGAAAGTCTCTCGACCGCAGTGCCCCAACACCTGCGCCCACAAACAACCCAGGTGCGAGTGCACGCTCCCCCCGCGGTTGGAAAAGACCTCTGAGATCATCCAGTCCAACCAATGACCCAACACCAACACCCACTCATCGTCTAAACCATGGCACTAAGCACCTCATCCAACGTGTTTTTAAACACCTCCAGGGACGATGACTCCACCCCCTCCCTGGGCAGCTCATTCCAATGGCCAATCACCCTTTCAGTGAAGAACTTCTTCCTCACATCAAGCCTAAACTTTCCCTGACGTAGCTTGAGTCCATGCCCTCTGGTTCTGTCACTGGTCACCTGAGAGAAGAGACCAACCCCTGCCCGACTACAACCTCCTTTTAGGTAGTTGTAGAGAGCAATGAGGTCTCCCCTGAGCCTCCTCTTCTCCAGGCTAAACAACCCCAACTCCCTCAGTCGCTCCTCGTAGGGGTTGTGCTCCAGCCCCTTCACCATCTTCGTTGCCCTCCTCTGGACACTCTCCAGCATCTCGACATCTCTCAAACTGAGGGGCCCAGAACTGGACTCCGTTACACGAGCACATCTTCCACACCCCCGCCCCGTGACAGCCGCTGACAGGGCCCCCGCCTCCCCGCACCGCGCTCCGCTCCGCTCCGCACCCGGCGGGTAATAACGCAGGAGCAGCCGCCTCAGCGCCATCTCCGCCCGCCGGCCTCGGCCCGTTCCCACGGCAACCGCGCAAACAGCGCCGCCGCGCACGCGCACGCGCGCGCCGCGGGCGGGAGGGGCGCCGGGGCGAGGGGCGTTCCCTGCCCCTGCGGGCCCTGCGCGGGCGGAGGGGCGGGCGGCGGCCCCGGGGCGGGCGGAGGGGCGGCTGCGGGCCCCGGGGACCCCTGCAGCCTTTCCACTTCCCTCTCCTCTGGTCACGCTGCGCTGCCTTTGCCTTGTCTGTACCTCCCAACAAGCAAACACACAAACGCCTTTTGGTACGTGATACGCAAAACGGGAAAAACGGTGCTTCCAGAGAGTTTCAGGGATTGATTCAGTGATGCAAATACGACCCTGAAGTACAGCATTGAAGAATGCTCACTGTATAAATAATAGTGGAACTACAAATATTTATACGATAAAGATGTATCAAGCCTTTAAATTTACCTAAAAAATTAAGCTGTAACACTTGTGATTGATTTGAAGGAATACTGAGGGCACCAGAAAGGCTGCCCCAATGTGTATTTAGGGAGAACAGAGATGTTAACAGAGCAAACAGAGCCCATGCTCGTGTTCTAGGATAACATCACTTTAGTTAGAATATCATAAAAATATTTATATTCAGAAATTATAATCTCGTTGGATACCTATTATGCTAAACGGATACAAAAAGTTGTACAACTGCAGACCACCAAAACTTGGGATTCTTCAGAAAGCTATTTTTGAATAGGGTTGGTCCAAGTGAGTTCAGTTGGAAAACTATTTGGATTATTTTTTTCAATAGAAGTATTTCTTATCTACCTCAAGACTTTCTGCATACAAATAAGACAAAAGATCAAAACAAACAAATTGGAATGAAAAAAAAAAACAGAGACCACTTTGTCCCTCAGTCATGTCCCAGAGAAAATCTAGAGTTGGTCATTGTATTTTATTTCCTGGACATCCATGTCCTCCTCCCGCCCTGGCTGCGCAGCTGAGACCTCTTTTGAGGGAGCAGTTTTCACAGTCAACTCATTGCAACTGAATGCCATCAGCTAGAACTGCTCTCATGATATAATTCATACTGATATAATATATTTATACTACATAATTCATCTGGTTTGTGCCGTGAAAAGGAAAGTGTTAGATCTTTAAAGACTGGAGTGCATTAAAAAAAGGATGAAATTTGCAGTCCTAAAAAGCCACAAATAACAGCACAACAAAGATACCTGAGAAGCAAATAATGGCTAAATAAAACAGGCAAAGGTTTAAAAATAATGATAAAGATACGTAAGTATGAAAATATTGTTCAGTCAATGTGTTCTCTTTGTCAACTTAAAACTTTACCACTTTGTGTCACTTGGTTCTTCTTTCTTCTCTTTCCTTTTTAGGGTTTGTTTTATTTGTTTTAGGTCAACTTGAGGAAGCAAACATAGAATCATAGAATGCCAGGTTGGAAGGGATCTGTAGGATCATCCGGTCCAACCTTTTTTAGGTGATGTGTAGTTTAAATGAGATGGCCCAGTACCTGTAAAATTGTCTAGTGTAGATGAATCTACCACTTCCCTGGAGAAATTATTCCAATGTTTAACTGTTCTTATGGTGAAAAATTTTCTTGTGGAATCTCCCCAGGAGCAACTTCTACCCACTACCCCTTGTCTTGTCCATGTGACTCCTTGTAAAAAGACAGTCTCCATCATCTTGGTAGACACCCTTTATATACTGGTCCATGGTAATAAAGCCTCCCCTCAGCCTTCTCCTCTTAAGGCTGAACAAACCCAGTTCTCTCAGCCTTGCTTCGTATGGTAGGTTTCCTAGTCCTCTGATCATCTTAGTGGCCCTTCTCTGGCCCCTCTCCAGGCTCTCCGCATCTTTTTGGAACAGTGGGGACCAAAACTGAACGCAGTACTCCGGGTGCGGCCTGACAAGCACTGAGCAGACTGCTTCATCAGAGACAGAATTAAAAATATATTTGATAAAAGATAACCAAGATGGAATCATTAAAAGATAATGCATTAAAGCAACTAAAAATTTGAGTGAAGCTTTACGCAGAAATACCGGTAGAGCATCAACAGGGGGAAGCAGTGAACATATTTTCGTTCAGTAAATCTTCTCATAGCCCACATAGTTTACCTGTTGTCAACAGAAGGCAGTCCCAGTCAGTGTGTAACATTACGTGACTTTTCCAAAAACACCCACATGGCTCCCTGCAGCTTCACTTTGAAGACAGTTCTTTGGTTTTTTGAAAGCCAGGAAACAAAATACAATGGCCAATGCCAGCTTTACTCTGGGACATGACTGAGGGACAAAGTGGCCTGTTTTTTTTTCATTCTGATTTGTTTGTTTTAATCTTTTGTCTTATTTGTATGTGGAAAGTCTTGATGTAGATAAGAAATATTTCTATTGAAAACAAATAATCCGAACAGTTTTCCAACTGAACTGACTTACTTGGTCCAACCCTATTCAAAAATAACTTTCTGAACAACCCCTCAGTCTTGGTGGTCTCCAGTTTCTTAACAGCATTTCGTATTCGTTTAGCATAACCCAGATTATATTTTCTGAATGTAAATATTTTTATGTTCTTTTAACTGAAGTGATGTTACCCATGAACACGGGCATGGGCTCTGTTTGCTCTGTTAACATCTCTGTTCTCCGTAAATACACATTGGGGCAGCCTTTCTGGTGCCCTCAATATTCCTTCAAACCAACCACAAGTGTTACATCTTAATTTTTTTTAGGCAAATGTAAAGGCTTGATACATCTTTATCGTATAAATGAGTATCTGTAGTTTCACTATTACTTATACAATGAGCATTCTTCAATTCTGTACTTCAGGGTTGTATTTGCATCACCGAATCAATCACTGCAAATCTCCTGATCATTTTTCCCAGGTTTTGCATATCACGTCCCAAAAAGCATTTGTGTGTGTGTGTTTGCTTGTTGGGAGGTACAGATAGGGCAAAGGCAGCGCAGTCTAACCAGAGGAGAGGGAAATGGAAAGGCTGCAGAGTTCCATGACATCAGTACCTGGCGGTTCACACATTCCCTCCTCACTTTCTTGCTGTAAATCTCCATCTGAACACGCACGCCTCACAACCCGTCACCCAGGATTAAGAGGCAATAACTACACTGAAAGATAATACATCAAATTGGGCCTCCTTTCCTTGTGGAAGATTCAGGAGTGGTGAAGTCATGGCAGAAATCAGTCCCTCAGCTCTGGACCTGCTATCCAGCCTGTCCCAAAGAGGCACTGGCATAACGGCACCGTTTGCTCTCCATCTACATAGTAATTAGAAGACTTTGCTGTCCACCATAGCGAGGGACAAGTTGCTAACACCATGCTAAGATGAAGTTTTTCCCAATGCCACCCAGGACAGGCCTATCTGCAAAATAAATATATAGTAACTAACAATATGTCTGACAAAACAGAACCAGAGCTGTAGCACAGATGGGATTACATGAGGAGACTTCAGGCCATAAAGGTAAAAACTGTAGTGAAGGAGTGAAGGGAAGGACTTAAACACAGCTGTTTTCTTGAGGACTAGCCAAGCAAGGACTCTGATGTTGCAGCAAGTCCATACCACTAAACTCTAGGTGTTAAGCAGACATGCAACTCTTTAAGTTCAGGGAAATAGACAACTAGTGTATACTTTTAGAAAAAAAATTTTTAGATTACTGGGGCAAAATTGTTGCCCTGATATTTTTTAACATCCAAAGAGCGCATCCTCTAAGGCATGAAGGGCCAGCTTCAAAGATTCTGCATACACACTCTAGAGAGTTCAAAAATATCTACACTGGAAAGAAAAATTAAATGCTGAGACATACAGCTGGGATCTCCAGCAATTTTTATCTCTGGATGAGATAATCAGCTTTTATGTACAGAGATCAAAAGTATTGATGTTATCAGCTTGGAAAGATAACTTAGACATCAGTTGCTCCCTGTGCATTTTTGCTTATGTCAGCAGTTATCAGGAGCAGCAGAAAGTTAAGGCACTCTCAACCCCACTGTCAGTCAGTATTCAAATATACACTTGTCTAGAGTGCTGGAGACAACTGTGTTGGACAGTATGAGGCAAAATTAATATGGTTACAATGAAGAGCTTCCTTTTAAGAACTCTGGGTTCTTCCTGTTAACACAGGCCTGAAAATCTCTCTTTTCTTGAGCCAAAGTACCGTCCTAAGAAGAATAACAAGAAGAAAGTGTTTCTGACTCAAACACAGTCTTGCTTGCAGAGAAGAGTGGGTTTTAGGCTTCCTGGCTTGAAGTTGTATCATGACCCAGTTGTTCTGAAGTAGGTCAGTCTGTGGTATGCTGAACTAAGGCAGAAAGGCCAGCCTAAGGGTAGTCTGAGTTAAGGGAAAGATGTAGAAAGCCACTTCCTATTTCTGTTATGTTAACAATGGGTGAATTTTTACTGAGGGGAGTTTGTGCATGCTGTCCTTACATTTGTCAGGTCTGTCAGATGCAGAAGGACTGTGCTCTAATATTTCCTTGTTTCAGCTTGGTGAATTAAATGGGTTTAAGTAATTTTTTTCAAGACTGTTTTATTCTGGTATAGATAACCTTCTTCCTCTTGCCTGAACAGCCATGACTACACACGTACACTTCCCCGTGCATTGTTACAGCTCATTCTCACTTCTGCTCTGTTATTTCCAATGCTAATCATGACACCAGAGCCATGAGAAATGTTAAAACCATATTACCTGTATAAGCAACATGATGTTCTGGGAGCTTGCTGTTTGCTAGGTAAGAGCTATTCTGGAAGGAAGAACTGTGTTACAAAACAGACAAAACATTGTCTTTTCCAAAAATTGTTTTTCATCTTTGCATGGCTGTTTTTATCAGTTTAAAGTTATCTCAGATAATAATAATAAAAAAATACTAGTTGCTATTTCCCTCGAAATTGTGTCATCTTCATGTTACTGTTGACATGAATAGATGCCTGTATTGTTTACCTACAGTGAGATAATAACAAGTACCAGAAAGGAACAGTAGTCCTCTTCTTTGCTCTTTTCTTCTGTCTTCCATTTCTGACACACTGCTTGCATATTCCATGCAGTCAGGTGAATTCCATACATTCTTACTTGTTTCAGTCAAATTTTCATTTAGAAAACATTTTTCCTTGCTGTCCACTTTTTAAGGGAAAGCCTTTCCTCTTAACCTTGCCAAGCTGATGGGTAGCCCTGACAAAAAAAAGTGGAAAAAAACAATAAAATATATTTGTCTTACCTTCTCTGAGAAGAACTCAGAAATGCCTTTAATCTTTATTTCCATGGTTCAGACTGCAGGGGGCTGAAGACCTTTTGGTTAAGGAGAGCTCTGTGTCATCCAGTCAGGACGGCAAAGCTGACAGTATCAGGTAATTACGCAAGTATTTTGTGGTCAGATTGTCTGAGGTGCGAGACGAAAGCCAGTGAGTTATCTGGCTGCACCTAGCAAGGAAAAAAAAGAGGAGCACATCTCCTACATAAACCCAATACACAACTGAGTCAAACCACTTAGAGTCAGGAGGAAGCAAAAAAACTTCCTGATGAAAAACTATTAAATCCGCAGTAGAATTGAAAAAAATAAGCAGTGAAGCCACTCTGCTTTATTAATGTTTCATTAAACTGAAAGTGTGTTCATTTCACTATTTGTTTTAATTAAAAACTCAAAATAACTCATTTGGGCTTTTAAGTTCATTTTCATGATGCCAAAACTCATTAAATGTTTCACATAAAGGATCATGTTTTCTTCATATCTGTATGCCTTCGCTAAGTGTAGCAGTCCTATTGCATTGTTGCTGTGGTTTTTGTTTTCTTTCTTTCCCATCATTTTGATGTTTGTAATATGGATGTGCAAAACAATAGATATCATCCATTCATTGTAATTAGCATTAATACAGTGCTATCCACTTTCAAATTGGTAAGACATTTTTGCCTACTCTCATACCGATTTGAAGGATGCTATAGAGTGAGATTTGCAGTATCTGAGGTATCTTGGAGAGTTTCATTGTCTCTGAAAGACGTTTTGACCATTTATTCCTAATCATAACAATCTGAAACATTCAGTTTGCCCACTGGAATATATAATGATGTTTTTCAACCAGCTCTAGTAAATGTATGTTTGAAAAGAGGTATCAGTGTAGTAAGGCGTGTACCTTAAATATTATTACATGAAAACTTTTACATGAACATTTTGATTTATAATCCTTAAGTAACAAAGCTTTTTTATATGTGAGAACTGCACGTGTGAGTTAACAGTTGAAGTCACCACACTGACCACTCTACAGCTCTGATTTATCTGACGTTAAACCTGTTGTTCTCAGATTCCCATTTGCCTACTTTGTAAGTTTGTAGTGTTCTCACTACCTTTGTACCTGACCAATGATGCTGCAAGGATATTAAACTACCAGTGAAATCTTGACACTGTGATTGACAATATCACTGCAAATTGGAGCATTTGCCTGCACTCATCTCCAGTGACAGAACTCTGCTTGGATGGCTTGACCAGTCAGGGCAGAGCCCTTTGCTGTCCCCACACACATGAATGAGCTGTAGCTTCGTACAAATTTCTAGTGTTTCTCTGCCCTTGGTACCTGATGATGAGATCTGCTGTCACTACAATATCTGTTATATGAGTTCTTGGTACTTGCAAGCCATGTTCCTTCAAGAGCAATCCATGTTTTGATTAAATTTTATCATTGAACTTATATTCCCTTAATATCCACCGTGATGGTGGATAAAATCCCTCAAGTACAGGACATGCATTGTAAGTGTATCCAGCACAGCTCTGGATATGGACATATTGGCTTTTCAGGGGATCTCAACACAGACTACCAATTGTCTCCTTGATATAAAAAAAAAAATGTAAAAAAAATTAATAGAGTTTTCAATTTAAAGTTAGGGAATAGCAAAGTTTCAGGAATGTGGGAGTTTAGATGCAGATGTAGATTAGTGGGAGGTGTCCCCGCCCATGGCAGGGTGATTGGAACGGGATGTTCTTTTAAGGCCCCTTCTAACCCAAACCTTTCGATGTTTCTGTGTGTAGAAATAAACTCTTTACTTTCTTTTCGGGGCAATAACTGAAGTCATATAAGCAAAACTATAAAAGTGCCATTACCAATTTAATAACAACAATTAACAATAGTATTTTAGCCATTTTCCTGCTATGTATTTGCTTTTTAAGCAGTGTTCTGAATTTAATTTTACATTATATATGTATTTTGAAAATTGCATAGACTTTGAATAATGCTATAAATTCAAGGTGGCTAAAAGGCTATTAAACAACTGTCTGGTTTTATTTACGGTAGTAGCTACATAAGCAATACATTATACTCTAATATATAATACCAGCCACAGCACTGTATCTGTTGTATATCATATTTAAATGTTTTAATGCCAGCAACTCTTGGTGAGCTTTGACTGGAAGCTATCTGCAGTTGATAATGCAGAACAGATGCAGCAACTCAAAAACTTTTAGCAGAGGTAGGGCTGCACCACTGGACTCCTGGACCAGAACACCCGCAAGATCGCAGGAACACAGATCACGGTTATCCATGCATGTATGGTCATACAGCTATAATCACTGTGTGATCTTAGCATGCATAACACACTGGGTTTAGTCTGAAGATTAAAAAAAAATTATTATTTATATTTTGGCAAAGGATGTTGCCTGTATTTGGAATAAGATTGCCAGAGTGGGCTCAGCGTACAGGCGGCCGTATTGTTTCGATGTTTATCCAGCTGGATGCGTGCCATTAAAATCAAGTGACAGTGTCATAAGCCTAAAGCCCTTCTTGGTTCACAAATTCCCCAATTCACTTCTCAACAAAATTACAGCTGAACAATGCATTCTGGTTTATCAGGAGTGAAGTTGTTACATATAGGCTCGTTAGTACTGGTAATTGAAAATTACTGACCCATTATCGAAAGACCTAAAATTGTCCTTGTCACTAAGCATACCCAGTAATGCTTGGTTTTCAGATATTCCTGAAAATTATGCATACTGCCAGCTAAGAAGAGCCTTCACCCATTTGCTCTTGGATTTCCACGTGCCTTACAACCCTCCTTTGAGTGGAAGGTGGAATAAACAAGAGATGAGGATCAAAAAAGTGTTCAACTGATGGATAGGAGCTGCCACCAACAGGACAGTAATTCAGTAAATAACTCGTTAGTACTTGCTCAGCAGATGAGGTGCAGCAGGTTTTATGTTTTAACAGTAAAATTAAATCAGCAGAAGGTTTTCCTTACAAAAATAAGTGTCCATGCAATAAGTCATTTTTTATCAACCACTCTTCTACCTTTCATTGACACCCATTGATTTCTAAACACAGAGTGTGCAATGACAGATAAAAATGTGTGCTAAGAGCCATTCCTCATTGTACACATTTATCTATGTAGATAATTCCATAGGATGATGCACAGATAGGAAAAAGAGTAGTTTTTAGACACATTTTCCTGCTAGCCAAGAACAGATTCAAATGCAGAACTGGAACAGACCCAGATCCATACCCTGGGCAATACTAATCAATATTGGTTATACTACTGAATTTCTTTAAAATGGTAACTTACACAATAGCATTATTTTCACAGAATTCTACTACAGCTGCTCCATGTAACCAACCAGAGCCCAACGAGGCACTTTTCTCTGGGTAAGAGAAGCAGCAATCATGGTTGCTTTAGACTGGAGTGGGAGAAAAAAAAATATTAGAAAATGAGTTAGTCTAATTATGATTCCATATATGATGAGAAAGTTTTCTGACACAGACCCCAGGGTAATGAAATGCTGCAGTGTCCTGACTGGGAATGGTGTGAGATTGCTTTAGGGGGAAAAAAAATGGAATTATAAAAAGAAGCAAAAATAAAAATAAACCAAACAAAAATGAGTATAAAAAAACCAGAAAGAATATAGACAAATAGCATATTAATATACAAATAGCATGTAATAAACCTCCAGCAGGCACAGGAATCTCTGAGGACTGGTCTCAAGCCAGTGAGAGCAGGAGACTTTGGAACCAAAGTATGAAGTTGTGCTGAGACTTTGAAGGGAAAACTCACACCTATTATTGAAATTATATCCAAGCTCTAATAAAAAGCCTCCTTGGCATTTTGCAAGAAAAAATATTTGGGTTTTTTTGAAAAAACTATAAAAAGGGAAGGAAAAAAATCTCCAAATGACCATCCAGTACTGCATGTTAAATTATTCAATAAAATGGCACATTGCTGAATTAGGAGCTGAGGGCCAAAGATTTGGAGGAAACATAAACTTACCTACACAAATGCAGAACATCCCCACCCAAGAATCCAGGATTAAGGGTTTCCTAGGAGTGGTCATGATTTTCAGAGCTGTTAGAACTTTTAACTGCCCACTTAAGGTTACTTACTCACAAAAAAACAGGCCTCATATCTGATGGGTTTGGAGATACAGCACTTGCTTATAAAATTTGCATGGATCCTCAGGAATACGTGGATAAACATGCTATTTCTACATGGATTTTGCTACCAGTAACATAACAACTTTATCAGTCTTTGCTATCAAGAGTAGAAACCAATTTTAAAAGTATTATTATTTTCCTCCAACAATGTTGGTAATAAAATATGCAAGAAGAACAAGAGGAACTAAAAAACCACCCACAAGTCATAGCTCTGTGGATGAAGGGTCTGGTTTTGTGACGATGGAGCCATGGCTGACAAGAAGGACAAATTGCAGAAGCAGCACAAAAAAGGCCCAACCTGGGAGTACAAAGAGCCACCCATAGATCTTCACTTTCTTATTTTGCTCCCTTGGTTTGAGTTTGCTAGCTTGGACTCTAGGCTTTTCCACGCCAGGTTCATACATTGTTCTGATTCTTTACATCTCCAGCAATGCCTACTGATTCCCAGGGTAGTCCTGGGGAACCTCACCTTCTGCTGCTCTTACACAAGCCCATACCATTTTTTGGGTGCTGATTTAGCCTGCAAACTATTTGAGCCCAAACAAGAGCCCACACCACAGGTGGTAAGTATGAGGCACAGCTCTGCAGTTTGGCTCAGAAGTTCTGGGAATCCCCAGGGAACACACTGGGTAGCTACTGCTCCGTGGAAGGCCAATAGCTTCTTACATCCTTAATGTCAGGTCATGGAAACCACCTGCTGGAAATTAAAGCCAATTAATCTTGCTCCTTTAGAGCCTTACCCACAGAGTATTGCCAGTTCCCACCTTTGCAGATTGCTTAAGTCCTAGCAAGTTTTGAAACCAGAGAAGAAGAGCTTTACACTCATGAACACCATTTAGAAAACCCAGTGCCTATCAGCTCCTCTCTCAAGGACACAAAAACCACTTTACATTTAAGTTTATATTAGATTAAAATCAGTGCTTCTGTCTCTGACTAAAAGGTACCAAAAGCCAAGGTGTAGATTTGTCTGCAGGACTCTGATGCTGACAATGAGGACTACACCTACACAGCCTACTCAGTCACATCCCCAGAGCCCACGTGGGTCACATAATGGTACCTAAAAAGCTGAGCAGCCTTCCCCATTCAACCTGCATCCATGTTCTACCTGCTCCATGAAGCCCCGTTGCTTTTATCAGGCATCATTTGTAATGCAGTAGTCTCTGCAGGTCTCCATCAACACATCCTGCATCAGGAAAGTGTCATTATGCTGGAAGTCATATAATACTGTAGGAAATGCATAAAAGAGAAGAAAGCACTGCAGATTTCTCCTCTAGAGACCCTTTTGAGAGCAGACTGTCTTGTAATCCCTCTCCATAGATAAGCGAGAAGCTTGCCCTGTAACAATATGTGTAAGGTTTCTCCTAAAGAAATGGAGAAATTGGTAAAAGAAATTTCCTCAAAACTGTTTAAGATGAAACTGAGCTAAGAATAGGTCTTCATATTAAGCAAAAGCTTCATTAACAGCTGCTGCCTGGGTGAGAGGAAGGAATTATACCCTATGGAGCTCATGGGCAAACAAAGCAAGCAAGGTGGAGAATGGCTTTAGCAGGTGCAAATACACTGGTGTAATTGTTTCAGCTGGAGGCTTATAAGCAAAGGAATTAATTTCAAGAGGAAGTCCTCTTTTTCAACCAAAAAAAAGCATATCACACAGTGTCAATTTTAACATTTTCACATTTATTGTTTTAAATCTCCAATTTTGATTTTTTTCTACAAGCAGACTTTGTTCAACAAATAGCTCAGTAAGTATTATAATGCTAACTGCAGTTGAAAGGAAACATTTTGGCACAAGACAGTGCCAAAGAAGTTACAAAATAAACAAAATAAATAACCCTCTTTACACATGCTGAACAAAACAAAAATAACAGGCAATAAACTTAATAAAATTCGTAGTCTGTACAACAGCTTAAGGTAGGTCTTACTAAACAGTACTCATGTCATTTTAGTAACATATGCACATTACTAAAAGTAGAAACTTTAATAAAATGCTTCATTCAAGCAAAACAGTGATGCAATATGAATCAACTGAAGGAGTTCAACGGTTCCAAAGAAGCCAGAGATAATGGTGAGCACACAACAGTGTACAAGGAGATGATCTCAGCCAAGAGATTGAACCTAGTGGTTCTTCAGCCTCGTCTATGTTTAGTTCCCTGCTGGAAACCATATCACATGGACATCTTCTTGAGCTTTTGGCTGTTAAAAGAATGAGAGAACACACACAAATGAATTACCTCAGCCATAGGTCTCCGAGATACCTCCAAGATATAGCACCTCCTGAGAGAATAGCTAAGTCAGAAGAAAGGGACATGTGACGTGTCGGCCCCTGGGAAGGCCCTAAAAAGGAGTAACCATCTCTGGCAGGAGATGGAGAGACGAATATGTTCAGCATTGCCACCAGAAGTTGTGTTCAGGAGGTGTAAGAAACTGGCTTTCATATACACTCAATTTTCAGCAGCCTGGTAGTATTTAGATGTTTAAATCCCTACCTCAGGAAAAGAAGATGCTTCTTCACCCAGCCTTCCTTAGGATTTACACAGGCATTAAGTCCACCATAGGTGTGGAAACTGGAGAGGAAATAGTGATAACAGAGATCAGTAAGTTATTAGAAATCCCTGCTAGTAAATACAATGAAGATGCATTTGGTCAAAAACATGCATCATAGTTACTCCGTATAATCAACAGTAGCCACTGCTTTTGTAAATGCCAGTTAGAGATGGGATGCTCCACAACCCCCCAACACTACATTACATGAATAAAAAGAAACACCCAATGACATAAAAAGCTGCTTTGATCTCGGGGATCATTTTTTTTGCACCATAAAGTTGTGTTCAGCTTATTGGAACTATGGAGACAAAGAGCTTTGATGGATGCCAAACCCCATTTGTGTGACTAAGGACAATAGTTGCTGTCAAGCTAAGGTGACAGGACAACATTTAGGAGAGCTAAAACTTTATGGAAAATAAAAATCCAATCTCTGTGAATTAAGAAAACTCTTTTTAGAGAAAAAAATCTCTTTTTAAGAAAACAGTTTTGGCAAGGGAACAACCTGTGTTGGCCAGAGCGGCCCTCAGCTGGAGATAACGTATGTCTTTGTTTGCACAGCCGATTCCTAGACAGTCAGATTTATTATTTACATTGTATGGCTGTCCTTTGTGTTGTCCCTATCAACAGCAGGCTGTGTGCTGTGCTTACAAGAATTCTATACAATTTATTCAGTTAATACAGCATTTTGGAAAAGCAAGAAATACCATGCTTATGTCGTTCAAATCACTGGCTCTGCCCAAACAAGCATCCGAAGGTTAACGCGCAACAGGGAAAAGGAAAAAAGAAGATCTTCTGAAAAGTAACTTACATGATGGCATGGATGTCACAGACTTCACTGGAGAGCTGTTCGGTGTAACCCTTCAGGGCCCACCGAGGCAGACGCACCTTGCTGTAGGACAGGCAGCAGTCCTGGTTGCTTTGTGCTGGAACGAAGGAAAGCCACAGAGTGAATAAAGCGCTCTTGGACGCCACTGCCGGTGCTGCCTGGGGAACCCGCTCTTCAGCCTCTTGGCTGTCCAGCTCCCCGTTGACACAAGACGAGGATTAGGCAGCGTACTTTGTTGGAATAATTCCCTGGCCACCTCTCCCTCCTCTTGCTGCCAGCTGGGAGCAGGCACAGCGCGCCGGGGCTGGTGATGCCCGCTCGAGTTCACTCACCTTCGGAGGTGCCGCACAGGAGCAGTGCCAGGAGCCCCAGCAGGGAAACCAGGGTGAAGCTCTTGCTGCTGACACCAGGCATCTCCAACTCCACACAGCAGCTGTGTTCCAGTGAGTTCTCAGCTGCTGCCTGTGTGCTCTGCCAGCCCGGCCGCACCTCCACCTGCTTATAAAGGGGTGGCAGGAGCCGCGGGAATTCACACGCGGGCGGGTTCCGCTCTTATCAGTGGATTTCCCCACGGCAAATTCCATCGTGCCAGTGCAGCCCCAGCACACCTTCCTGGTGCTATAACTGGAGGCAATAGCGTGCTGGGGAAATTTTTTTTTTAAAGTAGGTTAGAAAATTCAGCCAAAAAGAAAAGGAAATAAAAGGCTGTGAGGTAATGGCTCTGTGGGTGAGGCCCACGTGTATTTAGGGGTAGGAGTGTGGGTTGTGAAATGAGGAAAGTAAAATGTAGGTAACTCTCAGTTACCTACAGAAACTGCTGAGGTTGGGTTTAAGAAGTTCATCTTAGGGGAGAGGGAGGTGGGCCTAACCCAGGCATTCATGCTCTCCGGAGCAGGGCAACCATCTACAATGATACCAAAGCACTACTTTAATATTTACTGGTTGGCCAATATAGTAACACCAGGCTTTCCAAAGTTACTGCGTTCTGAGCTCTAGGTTGTAGTACTGGGGGAGAGACTGTGGGCAGCATGGAGTATTCATAGAAATGGGTTTCACTGCCATCACCTGCCAGTTCATCACATCTGAACTATTTCACCTGAAAAAGAGTTAGTTTAAAAGCAACTTGAAACAAGACTGTGTTTTCTGCTGAACCTGCGCTGTCCAGAATGGACTCGTGCTGCTTCACAAGCAATAGCTGTATCTTGTTACTTGTACCTGAATATTGTGCATCCTGAACATTCAGCTAAAACACACACATCTGAAAACTGCCTTGCATGGTTCAGGATAAAATCCTGGAGAGAGGCTCAGTCATTGCTGCGAGTGCACAGTTCGAGCCTGCTGCTGAGGGCTGTTACTTTCCAATGTGTTTGGTGATCCATGTGAAATGAATGTGATGGCTGCAGACCATATCCTGACCAGCTGCTGTTCATAGGACCTGCTCTCAGCTCCCAGTGGTTATAAGCACCCTCTCATAAGGCAGAGCTCTGGGACACCATCCTAGTTAGTCCATAATTGCATAGCTTCTTTCTTCACAGACTGCCAGTACCACTCACTAAGGTGTGTTCCTGTTATTTCTTCCTAGAAATGTAAAAAATTTGAACTCTAGTACAGATTGTTATTCAGAGAAATTACATTCTTTATGTCATAGCCAGAATTTAGGGAAGCTCACGTGACTGGGGTACATACGAGAGACACTGCAGCATGCGTGATGTCACATATGCTAGAGATGATGCTTCTCAGAGCCACTGCCATTGGTCAAGGGAGAGAGGAAGAGGCAATAAAGATCCCATGCCCTGGTATATGCTGCTTTTTATAACTGCTTTATGGGTCATAGTGCAATGCCATAAAAACACATGAAGATCAATGCTCTCAGTGTGCCACAAATCTGAACTATTTTTAGGACTATTTGTCAGCGTTAGGAAACATTATAGAATAGGTAACTAGAATAACACCTGAAATTAGCTTGATAGGCTTCTTTCCTTTCCATAAAGGTAAGAGTAGTTTAACTTAAGTCACATAGCAGGAATTAAGAAGCATCAGGTTGGCAATAAGCAATTCTCTATCTTCACCATCAGCACTACTTTGTTATTATAATTGTTTTTAAGCAGGAGTTCACACCATCCAGGCTCTATCAAGCAGCTTCCCTTAAGAAGATGTGAAAATTAGGCACTGTGTTATCAAGCCACATTCCTCCACTTCCACCTTCCTGTTTCGCTCAGGTGTTGATACTAGGAAAGCCTCCAGCTACTCTAGAAAGAGGACTTTTTAAGATTGTCAAGATAATAACCATGCCTTCTTATCCATGGATTAGTATTGGGAGCATCAAAAGTAGTAGGCAAACAATAATTTAAAAAATTGCTAACAAACCCTTCTATAAAGAGATGTTTGTATCCTGTCTTGCTAATGTTCTCGTAACTCATTAAGTTCAGCTCTCCTCCATTAGTCTGGAGACTTGAGACATAAATGATTTGGGTGATTACGTTTGTTGATTGATCAGCACATCTTTTTTTAAAAAAATTATACCTTAATTGGCTAATAAAAACACTGCTATTATTAGCAATATCATTAGGAATTATATCATTTCAAGTAATAAGAGTTACAATTCTATTGCTTACTATTAGCATTAATAAAGTGGTTATACTAATATATTGGTTAAATTATTATAAAGAGAAGTGAAAAAAATCACTGGTAAGTGCTATTAAATTGCAATTCTGCTGCCTTGCTTTCGGCACTGAGTGTTAAGGCACAAGTCTGTCCTTCCTTACAAGTTTATCCCTTCTTACTCCCCCCTTGCTGCACTGTCTTTCAGACACAGACCAGGTGGAGGGCCTGGTGGGTTGTCCACAGGACTCGTCCCCAGCATCCCAGGGAGCTTAAGCCCAATAGACCAGCTTTATCACTGCCTCGAGGCAACCACACTCCTCCTGTCACAAGATCCTCCCATGTCTTGCTCCCTGTCTTCATTTCTTGCTCCCTTTCTTCTTTCTCCTTTCTTCTGCCCAAACTCTTCCCTAATACAACAATTCACCCCTAAATTCCTTTTTCTCCAAAATCTATTACACATGTTCCAACCAAGGGCTGAAGAAAGTTGCCCGCTAAGTCCTGATATGACTCATAACAATGTCTTATCAGTCTTTACATTTACAAGTCCATGATGCAAACAGAAGACAAAGAATATAAAAACAAGGAAGTGCTTATGTGTTCAAAGGAAATTATTATTCCCTGCGGATGAGGGGATGGCAACTGTTGTCCACCCTAATCCAATGAGACTTTCATTCTGGTTTCCCTTAGCACCTACATGACCGAAGGAGCCCATATGGACTGGATGAGGGACTGTAACACAGGTGAAAGACTGGGCCACCAGGCTGTAGGGTGGCAACTCCAGAGTCTGTTCACGGACCATGTGGGCATTGCTGGGCCAACACATCGTGTTTAGTGTCCTAATACTGATGCAATAAGGAGGCAGCACACAGAGTGGAGATCAGCAAGAAGGCTGCCAGGACAAGCGAGACCATTATTTCCCTGCATTGGGGCCTACAAGGCTGCACGGAGAGGGCTGTGCCCAGAGTCTTCCAAGAGGGACAGAGCTGAAGCACAAAAGGCAGCAGCCACAAGTTGTGAAAAGGGAAATTCTCATCAGACATAGTAAAACACCCTTTTCATAGTGAAGATACTGAAGCACTGGGGCAGGTTGCCCAGGAGAGGATGTGAAAGCCCTGTTTGAATACCGTTGGAGATACTCAAACCTCATCTGGATGTGGCCTCGTCCTGGCATGACATTACATTTGCCAAGCCACAGTCAAGCTCACCTTACTTTTTCTGAATTTGTCATATCTAACTCTCCTTTTCTTCTTTTAAGTTTCCTAACTTCTTTGCCTCTTCCTGACTTTCCTTTGTCGTAAGTTTCTCCACTTCCCTCCCTCCTCAGATCGCCTGATGGACCCCACTCCCTGTTCCTGCACTCACCCTCGGACAAAGCACCAGAACACAGATCCAGGAAAGGAGAGGAAATGCATCAGGGAAAATTGAGCCTTTTCCAGGTTAACATTGGTAAACCAATAGTTCTGAGCAGTGTGAGGATGTTAAAGAGGAGAGGTGGAGAGTTAGGCTGCTCTCGGAGCCCAGCAGCAAAGCCACAGCCTCTCTGTCCCCCCTTTCCCTGGCCACTGGGCTACTGTCTCCTGGTAATACTCTTCATCTCTTTTGTCCCAAAGATCTCATAGTAGTTCAATCTTAATAGTTCAATCTTGACAAATACCTCTGTACCAGTGCAAAAATGGGCTTTATTTCTAGGGGATGGGTTTGCCCCATCAGTCTCCCTATTGCAGAGCAGCACAGAAGCAGACCACCTGGTTTCCAGGTACACATGGAGTTGTGTCAATAAAGCTTTGTGTGTTTTCATTCAAAATCTTGCATACAAGTGGTGTGCACATGGGAAACAACCATACATGGCTTGGAAAGCAGTTTGAAATACTTTGAAACTGTAGCCCCACCATGGTAATCTATTTGACCATGCAGCTCTGCTACGACGTCCCAAAACAGGTACATAGATGCAAAGCTTAAAACACTTCATCAACTTCTGAAGAGAGACACAGAGAAATTTTATAACCATTAAATATTTGATTGATAGGCTACAGCTTATGGGTTTAGCTTCAATATTTAACACAAAATATTTAGAACAAACAAGCATCACTTGTTTGTTAGATGCTGCCTATATTATCATTACTTGTCCTCTACAATGAGAAACTTATTGATATTTTTAATTGATTGGTAGCAGTTTACCCACATTTCCATTTTTATTCATCTGTGCAAAGAGATGTTGTTTTTATTACATATCACTGCCCTCATTGGAACTGCTGAAAATAAAGCATTGTAGCAATGCAACTGATAAACCAAGAAGGACAGAACCAAACAGGAGAAATTCCCTTCTGTAGTTTCCAAGGTTAGTACACCTTTGAGAGAGCAAAGGGCAGGAGAAGGCACCAGTTCAAAGGCACAGGGCTGAATGTGGGGATTTAATCATTGCATAATCCTTAATGATGAAAGATGTAATAAATCCCTGGCATAAAAGTTCCACGGGTAACTTGCTCAATATCTCTGGAGCTTTAGAGGCTGTGATGCAAGTCAGGGATTTTGTGCATATTGGTGCTCTCATGACTGACAAGAATCCTCATTTGAAGGAAGAAACCAATTTGCACTAATTATATGTTGCACTTCGTGAGACCAGATCTAAACATACTATCAAATGACATTGGTTTGTTCAGTTATGGACAATTTATATGGCTCTTCAGCAAAATGAACTTCTGGTCTATCAAAAGTGGAGGTTTTGAGGAGACTGACACATCTACCATGAACATCCCAGCACCCAACCTAACACTGGTGCTTGCTTGCTGCTACGTACACACAGGAGCTGAATATCTGGGGTTCTGAGGGCAGATTTCTCTATTTCAAAATTAACCTTACTCTGTAGCCCCTTGTGGTAGCAAACCCCCTCCTTTTCACAGAAATGGACCTCTCAAAGTGAAGGCAAAACCTATAGTTGGAAAGAAGGATAGAAAAAATAGTCAAAAGAAGAAACAATTAAAAACTACCTACCAAGCTGAGCTCTGGGTTACAATTTAGACTAATATATTCTGACCATGAAAGAAGTTGAAAAGTGCCAATTTTATGTGTAACTGTTACAAAGGTGGGGGAAAAGGGGAGGAATTCCTTGAGTGGATATAATACATATATCCTGCAAGGGACCGAGACCACCAAGTGTCATTTGCAGACAAAATGTACCTGCTGAAAAATAAAAATATATTTATAAAGATTTATAATGATTTATAATGATTTACTGTGGTCTAATATTATCCTGGAATCTCCTCAAAACAAGCTGACAGCAACCTTTTAGCACTAGAGTCATCATACAACCCCTGACACTTCTTTCATAGGTCCCACCTCTGTGCACGTCAGCCAGTGCTTCTCCATTGCTGTGGTGTGGCTGAGAGTTCCCCAGAGTTGTACAGATCCCAGAGGAGATCTGGAAAAGGACAGCGGCCACAATCCATAGCCTGAACATCAGGATGCCTTCCAGTACTAAAAAAATGAGGCTTTGTACTTAAAAAATATTTGATTCAGAAAGAGGAGAAAAAGATACTATTCCTTGGCAATTATGAAAGAACTACGTGTGACGTTTTCCAGATTTTGGCAATTATCAAACAAGAATGGAGGTGGGCAAAAAAAAATCAGACGCTTAAAAATTTGATCAGAAATGGTGAGCTGAAATTTTTCATTACTTCAATTGAGACATGGTGAATAGCTTTGTCTAAAAATCAGAGGAAAATAATTCAGAAAATGTGAAGCTTCTTTTTTTCCTCCTGTTCTCTATGGGATGCCAGAAGAAAATTTTTCACCATAAGAACAGTTAAACATTGGAATAATCTCCCCAGGAAAGTGGTGGATTCCTCTACGCTGAACACTTTTAAGACTCAGCTTGACTGGGTACTGGGCCATCTCATTTAAGCTACACATCACCTTAGAAAGGTTGGACCAGATGATCCTAGAGATCCCTTCCAACCTGACATTCTATGATTCTATGTTTGCTTCCTCACGTTGACCTAAAACAAATAAAACAAACCCTAAAAAGGAAAGAGAAGAAAGAAGAACCAAGTGACACAAAGTGGTAAAGTTTTAAGTTGACGGAGAGAACTTATTGACTGACAAGTTTACCCACTTGACATACAGAGCACTTGCTCACTCCGGACTACTCGGTACATTTTGTCATGTATTACTGGAAGACAAGCTTAAAAACATCCGGTAACACCTGCTTATTTTGGATTGCCAAAGAACAAACAGGTTTGTTTTTAATAAATATTGGTTAACGCTACGGAGCGGCTGCGTCACGGCCGTTGGCAGAGTAGCCATGGACACAGGCCTTCTCATGCAAGTGCTGCAATCACTGTAGCTTTTCAGCTCTACACAGTTATATTAGAGGGACTTTCCTGTGGGAAGATTTAAACCACAGCTGCCCAAATCAGCTGGCTCAGAGTTCCCTCTGTCCACGAGTCATGCTCTCTTTACAAAGAAACCATGGCCCTAGATCCTTCCATCCCAACTCTTACAGGTTCTTCTACATAACAAGTGAGATATTGCCTTCCTTATCTTCCTCTACCCTTAAAACTCCTCTTCTGGGTCTTAGGCCTCTCCTCTTGATTTGTGTAAGAGGTATTTGGAGGCTTTAAGAAGGGAAGTCTTAATGTCTACCTCCCATTAAGGAAACATCTGCCAGGGTAGTTCTCCTCCTGTTCAGCAAGGCTTCCCTTGACTGCTTCAAGCATATCTTGCTTGTCCTCATTTCCAAAGTCTTTCTCAGCTTGTTGCTGACCTGCTCAGCTCTAGTCAGCCCACTGGACAACTCCAGTCACCCACAGCAGTGCTTTCTTTGTTAGGTCCTTCAGCAGGGCTTTAAGGATGTAGGGCTGCTCACAGGCTTCAAGGGCTCCTGGAAATAACAAGGATCTGCTATTGCACAGTGAATTGATTTTTATAAGAATGTTTTGCCTTCCAGTTACTAGCTTTAACCTTCCTCAGATCAGAGAATGGTCTTTTTTTTGCTTCATATTTGCACAAAACCTAGTGCATTGAGGGACCTGGGAACCAGCTTCCAGGATACAACATATGCACTGTAACTGCTGCCTTTAAAAGAAATAACAGGTAGATGAAGGCATGTGGAGAAAATCCTGGATCACGTTAGAAGAAAGTATTCTTCATGAAAAGGACAAAATCCAACATAAAATCAATCAATTAATCACTCAAACAAAAACCCACACACAAGCCCAGAAACTCCCTAGTACACTGCAAATCTTTGGTGACTCTGTTATCCAAACTCTTCTGAGCTGGCAAGGAATCAAGACATTAGGAAAATCCAGGACATTCTGAGTACAAGAATTCTTACTTCCAAGCAAACACTAGCAGCAAGATGCATTTGTTTTGAGTCTCTCTCAGATGTCATTAGAGGTTTAGTATTGAATGAAGCATCCATCTAGTTATATGCGCTTGTCAAAACGTGACAACTGTTCTTCCAGGAGACCTTTACACTGCCTTGGCTGCTGCAGTGATTCAGTCTCCCACAGTGTCAGTAATGTGAGACGCACCTTGAGGGCCAAAAAAAAACCCAGGTAGAGTGGAGGTGCTGAGGTGAAACTTCCTACACACACACGTTGTGCAAACGCAAATTTGCATCTCTGAAACGAGATATCGGTCCATGACGACAGGGCAAAACCTGCCACTAATGGGATTTGTGTACCAGGGAACACGCCTCGGAAAGGGGTCTCTCAACATGGAAAGTTACTTAAAAATCCTTTGAGGTTTTTCCTCTCATCTCTCTTTGGTAATCCACAGTTAGTCACAATTAGTCACTTAGAAGTATTAACCAATTTAAAGAAGATTTGACCTATATATCATTTCCTTTTCGTTGCTAACTGAAGATGAAGAAAGTATGCAAAGACAAGCTAAAGCACGAGAAAAGAGATTGTATAGCATCATTAAGAAAAAAATAAAGAGGATGACAAAGTCATGGGATCCAATTATCAAGAAACAAACTTGGATAGTGGGGGGGTGCTGGGATATGCATCCATCCGTGACTGGAGAGTCCTCCAGATTCTAACAGTGAAGATGAATAGATTCTTTTATTCTTTTCCTCATCTCCTAAAAGCATGATTTTTACTCTATTTTTTTATTACAGTGTTGAACAACAATTGCATTGAATTAAAAAGTTGAAGGTTTTTCATTTATACCAAAAAAACCAACCCAGTGAGAACTGGCACAAGCTCTATATCCAGACACTGCTTGCCTCATGGACCTTGGCTGGCACTTTGGTCATGTGGAGCTTATAGCTGTCATGGGCATGGTCTGTGGTTGGCACTGCTGAGAAAAGAGGCCACAACTTTTAAAGCATTTGGTTCTTTATGAAAGCAATTGTTTCATTCTGACGCGGAACATGCAGCTCATATCAAGGAATTATTAAGCAAAATGTTCTTATTAGCCACAGAAAATAAACGTGTTTGTCTCGACCACATTGTTTGCAGAAATGAAGAACTCAAAGCCAATTTGTGAACCACACCAACTATCTTAAAGTGATGGTGAAAGATAGCTTTGCAGTCACAACAAAAATTCAACCACTTGTTTCTCACCAGGATCATTTATCCTTCCCTTTGTCCAGAAATACCAAAGTGCTCTTCTTCCTTTAAATGCAGTAGAAGAGCTGCCAGACATACTGTGTGGGGAGCAGGGGGAAACCAGAGCCCACTACAGTCACCCACAGCCAGAACTTGCACAAAGCCATCTGCAGACCTACAGAAACCACCACATAAAATTTTAAATAAAAGGAAAATCCCCAGAGAACCCCACTGAGAAAATCTGGAAGGAAAATATAAGGAAAAATTAAAAGAACTACTTAAGGTATAACCTCTTCTTCTGTAAGCCTTTCTGCCCTGTTGTAAAATTCTTTGGAGAAAGTCTTCCTGTTGCATTCAACTTCCAGTAAACATTGGATCACATTGTTTTTGAATTTCAGTCCTCTGTTTTAAAAGCCTTGAGGCAGTAGTTTGCTATTTGTACAATTGCAACAGGAAAAAGTTTGATTGCTGGGGCTAAAATATACCCCAGTGCCAAGAGGGAGACAGTACGGAAGATTGCCTTACATTACTGTCCCCCACAACACCCTTCTCTCTAAATTAGAGATGTGTATTTGATGGGTGGACTGTTGGGTGGACAAGGAGTAGTTTGGATGGTCACATTCAGAGAGTAGTCAATGGCTTGATGTCCAGGTGAAGACCTATGACAAGAGGGTCATCCGTACTGGGACCAGTGCTGTTCGATATTTTCACTGAGGATATAGACAGTGGGATTGAGGGCACCCTCAGCAAGTTTGTGGGTGACACCAAGCTGAGAGGGGCAGTTGTCACACCAGAAGGATGGGATATCATCCAGGGAGACCTGGACAGGCTGGAGAAGTGGGGCTGTGTGAACCACATGAGTTTCAACGAGGCCAAGTGCAAGGTCCCACACCTGTGTTGGGGCAACTCCCGCTGTCAATACCGGATGGGGGTGATGTGATTGACAGCAGCCCTGGGGAGAAGGACTTGGGGTGCTGATGGATGAGAAACACAACACGAGCCAGCAACGTGCGCCTGCAGCCAACAATGCCAAACGTGTCCTGGGCTGCATCCAAAGCAGCAGGGCCAGGAAGGGGATTCTGCTCCTCTGCTCTACTCTTGTGAGACCCCACTTGGAGTCCTCTGTCCAGTTCTGGAATCCCCAACATAAGAAGGGGATGGAACTGTTGGAATGAGGTCAGAGGAGGCTACGAAGATCAGAGGGCTGAAGCACCTCTGCTTTGAGTACAGGCTGAGAGAGTTGGGGTTGTTCAGCCTGGAGAAGAGAAGGCTCCAGGGAGACCTCATAGCAGCCTTCGAGTACTGAAAGGGCCTACAAGAAAGCTGGGGCAGAGGGGGTGCTCTTCAGAAGGGCCTGGTGTGATAGTATGAGGGAGAATGGCTTTAAGTTGAAAGCAGGAAGATTTAGATCAGACATTAGGAAGAAATTCTACATGATGAGGGTGGGGAGGCCCTGGCCCAGGTTGCCCAGAGAAGTCATGGCTGCCTCATCCCTGGAGGTGTTCAAGGCCAGGTTGGATGGGGCTTTCAGCCCCCGGTCCAGTGGGAGGTGTCCCTGCCCATAGCAGGGGGGTGAAACTGGATGATCTTTAAGGTCCCTTCCAGCCCAAACCATTCTATGATTCTATGTCATTTTTCTGCTCAAGCCTTTAAGTTTTATCATCTATTCAACTTTCTTGCTTGATATTTCTTTGTTGTTGTTCAAAATAAGTTTTTAACCATAAAAAACAAGGTTGAAAATGTTAAAAATGAATTTTCCAGCATTCTTAGACCTGTAAATCAAAGGGGGAAAAGACAGCAAAGCTCACAAGCAGCTTCAGTTTTAACAATGAACTGTGTAGCAGAACAGTGTCAGCAGATACCTGCACACGCTGGGTCATTTTCTGGCTCAGCTCTGTGGCTCCTCTGGACCACACTGCTTTGCACCCATCAGCTGGGAGAGCTGAGTGTGCTTTGTGCCAATTAGAACAAGAAAGTAAAAGGGGGATTTTGCTCAACAAACCTAGTCCTCTGACAGCATGAAACGCCTTTATTTGGAAACCTACCAGTGTCCCTGACAGGTTTTCACAAGAGAGAAGGAGAAATCAGAGAGCTGTGATGCAAATAAGGATGCCTTACATCCCGTGAATGTCTTGGCAGTGCTCCCAAGGTGACACCCACTGAAAATTGGATGCTACTTCCCTTGCCTCTTAAGCTGTAGAGGCATTGACCTGTCACCTACATTTAATTCATGAATGAATCTGTAACCAAAAGAGGAGAAAATCCAACCAGTGGCCTATATTGCAGAAAGCTAAAGATGTTAAAGTTAACTTTCAATGGTCAATAACAGGACATTACAAAGGTAAATCGCTCCTTTCAGCCCAGCTCAGACCCAAAGTTAGCAGTGGACAAATGGGGACATAAAGAATGGCTCTTCCAGCAAAGTAGGTTCAACTGGTCTTTATGAACGCATCACAAAAGCCCTACAAGTTCCGTACTGTGTTGGTAGCACATCACAGCAAGAGCTCCAGGCCTCATTACACGACCATCCAAGTGCACCACAACTAAAATGTTGCCTGTAAGAAAAAAGAAAACTCCTCCAAAGTGTCCCAACGTGGTGATTAAAGATACAGGTGTTGGTTCCAGACCCTGCACTGCTCCCAGCAGCCACCACCCTGCACGGTGCAAATGGCAAAGCGCACTCTAGTGATGTGAATTGGAAGAGTGACTGGATTAAAAGGAAGGGAATTTGCCTTAGATAGTAGAAGTGAAGTGAAAGATAAGGTTATGTCATGTCATTACTTTTTGGTAATGAAGTAGTCATAAGTCTACATTTAAACTAAGTTTGGTTGAATATATTCTTTAGTTTACCCCTTGGAGCAGTGCAGTTAGCAGTTTCTAGCTAAACATTCTAAACTAGACTTTGCATAAACATTTAAGTGTCTCAGATGAAAAATCTTTCAAGCCCAGCATGTGAATGTCTCCCTACCTTGGGAACCCTGCAACAAGGCTCAGCCAAGAGGTGAGTTATAGAAGCCCTCACACAGGCACTGCGGGGTTCAGGCTCAGGTTGCAAACAGCAGCTCATTCCCAAAACAAACATGTTGGGCATAAGAAAAGGTAAAGATCTGCTCATTCATAAATCAAAAAGTGAACTTGCCCTCTGCAAATTCTCCTGGGTCTGAAGAAGAGTTTAACCTTCATAACCGCCATTGCAACCTTTGTGTGCGTGGGCTGTATTTGACAACCAATTGAGAAAAATCTCCAGCATTAGCCACGGTACATTTTCCTTGCTCTCACAGTCTTCAAAAAGTATGACTTCAATTTCATTTGCAAAGTCTCTTCTCCCAGGTTAGGCAGGTGAAAAGAAACAGATGTGATGAGGGAGTTGAAAGTCAGTGCCTAAATCACCACCCAACCAGTCAGAGAGAGAGAGAGAGAGAGAGATACCTCACACAGTAGAGGTGAGGCTCTCGGCCTTGTTGCCATCTGTGAAGCACCAGAGATAACACCAGGATCAAGCCCAATGGGCAGCAGAGTCAGGAGGATGGTCAGGATGACAGAGGTTTGCAGTCTTGATCTCTTACTGCCTTCCCTTCCCCTTCTCTCTCAGAATTTTCCTGTCTCCTTGACATGTCAGTGACCATGTTGCACTGACTCTTTAGGATACACTGCTACTATAAAACTCACCTTTTCTCCAGGTCTTAGAGTCTTCCCCTTCCCACCTGAATGGAAATGGAATGCCAGCTATAGACAGGTCCCCCGGTTCACCCTTCAAGCAGAACAGCACTTCTGCTTCCAGTGAGATTATATTCAAACTCAGTATAAAGATCATGGTCCCCTTCAAACCCAGTGACTGAGCTCTTCTGCAGGCAGCTTATGACATAAGACCCAAATTGATAATAAAGTTTCCTAAGCACATCATACTTTTACTGTCTTCTGTTTGGCATTCAGATGTGAATCAGTAAAAACAAATGAAATTTTAGTTACAAAAGGGATGGACCAAAGACTTATGGAAAGAACAGGTAACAGAGGATAAAAGATGATCTGAAAGCAGAAACAAAAACAAACATCAATAACTGGAAGTCATTTAAATCACTCTTTCTCATTATTACATAACAGGAAAACACAGTTTGGGGATTTTTTTCAGTGCCAAGAAATTTGAGTTGGATTCTTACCTCAGTTAAGTCAATGCAGGCTCAGAGTGATTCTATTCACTTCAACAGAAGTTCTCTGCATTTTAGCAAGAGCCTTTGAGAATATTATAAAATCAAATGCAGGTCTGCAGAGTCTCCTCTCAGATGGGCTGTAACCTTCTACAGCTATAGGTTCAGTTAATCATGCAGTGAAGTAGAGCCAAAATAGCACTGGAATAACTGTCAGGCAGTGACTGAAGGCTTGGAAGGTGCCAAAAGGAGTTATTGCATCCCTTTCAGGCATTAGTTTCATATACATCACAAAAGCTCACACAGGCATAAAGCAGTGTCCAAGGCAGGATCAGTTCACAGAATCACAGAATGTCCTGAGCTGGAAGGGACCCACAAGGATCATCAAGTCCATCTCCTGTCTCTGCACAGGACACTCCCAACATTCACACCGTGTGTCTGAGGGTGTTGGCCAGATGCTTCTGGAATATTGTCAGGCTGTGACTGCTTCCCTGGGGAGCTGTTTCATCGCTCTCTGGGGGAAGAATCAACCTAAAATGTCCAGCCTAAAAAATCCCGACGCATCTTCATGGCTTCGTGGACAACAAGTCAACAAACAAATGATAAAGGCAATAGGCAGGGTTGGCTCCTCTATCATCACTCATCCTGTGACTTTTAGTGCTGGGCAGCAGGAGGAGAAAAGGCTGCAAAATGTGGCCAAGGCTGAAGGCAAAATACTGGCCTAGCTGGGCATCTCATCTCACTCAGCAAGGAATTTTGTATGTTTTCCTTTGTATACATATCTCCTTGTTCTAAAGTTACTCTGCCATTTTACTGTAGATGAATTAAGAAGCCACCTTCTTCTGAGATTACTGTGTAACTCACTGTTATTTATAAATTATCATTTTCCTCCTGTATCGATTGCATTCCTTCATTCAGACCTGTGCTTTGTGGGACTGGGATGGGCGTGGATCTAGATTCTTAGCTATATAGACCAGTTTCAAGCACAGATGTGCACCAAGCAATAAACCCTGTCAAACAGATCCAAAATTATTTGGAGCCAGGTTTAGCTCTATCGCCTTTGTACCAGTCCAACCCCAACACCATGTTTGGGTCTCGATTTACTGCTGCCTTTGGGCAAGAACAGGCCAGGATTACCTGGCTGTTCCTTTAAGGGTGCTGAGAGTGGATGCTGAAAGCAAGCCAGCTGGAAATATTTTCAAGGGAGGTGTCATAAGAGCAAGCTGCAATACCAGAAGAACAGGAAAAGCACAAAACCCAAATAAAGTCCAGTAGCTGCAATTCACACTGGCCAGACAGAAGAAAGACTGGAGATACTAAAAGGGGACCTTTCCCTTGGAAGTAAGAAAAGAAGAGCTCCAGCAAATAAGGTATGATTATATATGAACTTCAGAAATCCTACAGTGACAAGGGCAAGAGGGAGGAAAGAAGAGAGCAGTCCCCTGGGCGACTGGGGAGCTGGGACAGGCTGTGTGGGAGAAGAGCTGACAGCTCCAAGAATTGATGGGGGAAACAAGAAACAGAGAAATGTTTTGCTGCAGAATGACACCAAGGCTTGTCACCATCTCTGAAAGTTAAGAAGAACCTAGGTTTATAACAGATAAATTGACCATAAGAGGTGACTGAATGGGAACAAGTTATATCCATCCCCCTTAAACACCAAGGTACAGATCTCGTTGTCAGAGCTTTGTGGTTATGAATGCAGTAAGGAGCTGGCAGAGCTGAGCTGGGGCTGCAGCAGAGCCTTTTGCTGATGTTGAAGAGCTGGGGTGTGAGGTGAGTGCACACTTTGCTGCCAACAGAGCAGCACCCACCTCCACTCCCCGTGGCAGAGCAGGCTGCCCCTGCGAGCCCTCAGCCCACTGCATGTCCCAGCTCAGCACCAGTGGCAGGTCCTTCCTGCACAGCTGCTTAAATCAGGTGGGAAACTTCTCATCTGACTTACCTGCCAAGCTAACACAGGTGCTTCAAAGAGCAAACCTACAGAACAGAGGGCCACCTCTAGCAGAACACCCCAACCAGTGCATGCACTGGGACCGGAGGGATGCAGTGACCAGGGCACAGCTGAAGTTTTTCTGTACATAGCTCAAACCAGAAATGACTCCACCTGATGGCACAGCCCTGCCACAGATGGGCAGCACCAGAAGGTGCAGCACACAGCACCCTGTGAGCCCTGGAAATACAGCAGTTTGTGGCACTCTCCTCCCAGGGTGCAGGGCATTTTGAAAGGATCCATGAGACCTTTGGGTCAGGCAGCCTGCCAGGGGGCAGCAAATATGGCAAGACCTGAAGGAGACTGGGGCAGAGAATCTAGGCTGGCAAGTGAAAAATACACAGAGCTAACTTGTACAAGGGTTCTTCACTGCAGTGCTAGGGATGCTTTTCATCTGTCCCTTTCTTGATGCCTTTCTCAGAACCTCTACATACCACACGGCGTTCACGTGGTGTTAGAGTAGTGCAATGCTTTAATGATTATCATGTGAAAGGAGAGAAAGGGGATTTTACGGTGACTAAATGAGTGTGACCCTGGACAGAGCAAAAACTGATCCTGCCAAGGCTATATTTTGTATCATAAAACATCCACAAGGACCATTGAGTCCAACTCCTGTCCCTGCACGGACAACCCCAACGATCACACCGTGTGTCTGAGGGCATTGGGGAAATGCTTCTGGAATATTGTCAGGCTGTGACTGCTGCCCTGGGGAGCTGTTCCAGTGCTCCACCACCCTCTGGGGGAAGAACCTTTTCCTAATGTCCAACCCAACCCTCCCCTGGCACATCTTCCTGCCATTCCCTGGGGTCCTGTCATTGGTCACCAGAGAGAAGAGCTCAGCGCCCGCTCCTCCTCCTCCCCATGTGAGGAAGCAGTAGATGGTGATGAGGTCCCCCCTCAGTCTCCTCTTCTCCAGGCTGAACAGACCAAGTGACCTCAGCCTCTCCTTACACAGCTTCACCTCTAAGTTCTTCACCAACTTCGTGGCCCCTGTTTGCAACAGAAGCTTTTACAACTGGGCAGGAAGGAAGGGCAGAAGTGCCGTTTTCCTTGAGCACTGTCGAGGTGTCCTCCCCACCCTTGCTTTTCCTTTTCTGGGGTCACCTTGCCCTCTAGCGGCTCACACTACAGAGCTGGCAACCAGCTCCATTTGTTTCTGCTATAAATCCTGTTAACGTTTCAGCTGTTATGCATAAAATAATTCAAATTCCTTTTCATCTGCACCCATTTAGCTCATCAGGCCATTAGTAAAATGTGCTATCGTGGTGTGAAGTTAGAAAAGAAGACACGTAATATCTCTTGCCTCATACGTTATATATCACATCTTACAAGAGGATCCTCTGCCCATCCAATTAGGAGTGAAGTAGTCAACAAGTACATGAATATTTTTGGCTTTCTTGGAAGAGATCTTTCTTCAGCTTTTACAAAAAAAAACTCTGAGGAAAAAGACTGCCTGCAAAATAGTTGATTTTTAAGATTAAAACTTTTACCTGAAATAAGAAAGTTCTCCAGAGGTAAAAGTCAAAAGCAGAGTGATGGAAATACCAGCTGGGAACAAGCACCCTCCAAGAGGGCTCCAAAATATGAATTGTACTTGATTACACTCCTGACATTGCCTGGACCAACAGGAATGTGGAGTATAACTTACCATCTCTTTGCTTTGCGTAGCCCCCGTTACATCCACTTTGATTTCTCTTTGGGCTCTGTCCAGCAGAACTGCAAAGTTTAATTTATTCCATATGTCTCAGCTAGAGATAAGAGCAAGGATATCTGCTCCATTTTAGCCTTCAGTGATGACAAATGTATTTTACAGGTTGAAAATAGGCTGTCTGTATCCAAACTGGACTTCTGTTGCAGTTATTTATTAGCAACTCACACCTACCAGGCTCCAGAGTCTCTGTAAGAGAAAAGCCATGCACATCTAGGAGGCAAGGGAGGAAAAAATAGAGCAATTATTAACTAGTTACTTGTCATTCAACAAAGTGCTTGGCTGTGGGCTGTTGTGCTGCTGAGTGGAATCTCAGTGCTCAGCTGTCTTCAGCCACTTTCGTGTAGAAAAGCTTTTCCTGCAATTAGCTCGGTCAGTGCAGACTGAATGAAAGTGTAATTTGTCTCCCCATTCCTTACACCCTGTCTCCAAAGACAGAGAAACATCAGGAAGGAAAAGCTGTTCGCTTTAAGGTTATGAAGACAAAGGTTTTCCAACTGCCACTCTCTAAAGAGCAGCATTAGAAATCACACAATAAAAATCAGTTACAAGGCATCTTTGTGCTTGCAGGGACGGTCTCATCTTCCCAACAAACATCCTCCTCAGCTTTGCTGCAGAGGCCATGGACTGCTGGAAGCAAGAGAAAAGGAACACCTGGATTTTTCCCACCCTGATTCTCTGCCTCTATGGCTTCTTCTACATGATGAAACCATCAGAACCCTTCCTAACTCCCTATCTAACAGGACCAGATAAAAATTTGACTGTAGAAGAGGTATGTTTGGACTCTGCCTTTTCTATATATGGAGCAGAGAAAAAAAAGGTACAAAGTTTTTACACAGAGATAAAAACAAAGCAAAACAAAAAGCACGCTGTAACCAGCTTTGGCAGGTTACAGCTTTCAGCAGATGACATAAATAAGATCCATTTAATTGGTTTAAGATCCATTTGCCTGCTTAACAGTCGTATGCTCCTTCAGCACGGTTACGTACTTTATTAATTCCTTCAGAGCAAAAACTTCCTTTTACAAAGCCTTTTAAGATAAATGAACTTCTTTTCCTCAAGAATAACAGCACAGAGATTTCCTCTACTCTTCCAGGTTACCAACCAGATTTTCCCAGTTTGGACCTACTCGTACCTGGCGCTCCTTTTCCCGGTCTTCCTGATCACAGACTACGTGCGCTACAAGCCCGTCCTCCTCCTCCAGGGCGTCAGCTTCATCGTCACTTGGCTCTTGCTCCTCTTCGCACGGGGAGTGGTGGCCATGCAGCTGGTGGAATTCTTCTACGGGTTGGCCACAGCCACCGAGGTCGCCTATTACGCCTACATCTACAGCGTGGTCAGCGCCGACCGCTATCAGAGGGTGACGAGCTATTGCAGAAGCATCACCCTGGTTGCGGCCACCGTTGCGGCGGTGCTGGGGCAGCTGCTCGTGTCCTTAGCAGGTGTGTCCTACTTTCACCTGAACGTCATGACTTTTGCTTCCGTGTGCCTGGCATTTCTCTGTTCCCTCGCCCTCCCGATGCCCCAGAAGAGCGTGTTCTTCCACAGGAAAGACGTTTCAGGAGCTCTCCCGGGACCAGAGAAAGCTGCGGCCGCCCTCGGCCCCGACGGGCCCTCGAGCTGCCGAGAGGACGAGGGCTCCGTCCCTGCTGCCAGGGGACCGACGCCCGAGCATGGGGCTGGTGATGCCGAGGCCCTGGAGCACGTGCTCAGAGTGCTGGTGCAGCTGAGCAGGGACCTGAGGGAGTGCTACAGCTCGAGGAAACTTCTCTGCTGGTCCCTGTGGTGGGCTCTGGCCACGGCGGGCTTCAACCAGGTTCTCAACTACATCCAAGTGCTGTGGGACTTCAGAGCCCCCTCTCACAGCTCTGCAGTCTACAACGGAGCTGTGGAAGCAATAGCAACTTTTCTGAGTAAGTGAGTGCCTGAGCATCAATCCCAAAGGCAGCTTCTAACGTTTTTCTTGAGAATGTTTTGTGTGGCACTGCATTGCAGATGCTCCAGGAAGCCAGTGTGTTGTGCATTCCCAGTCTAGTTCTCTGCTGTACAAACAGTTCAGATGCGTGCTATGATATTTTTCTTTGTGACTGGGACACCCAGCTTTATCCCACCAGTATGTAGAGAGTGTCCAATCATACAGACCTTGCACCTAACTGCTAAATCCATTCAGAGGCATCTGCATTTCTTTGAGGTTGTTGGGGTGGTTTGTTCCCCCCAACCAAGTATCGCATAGTTCCCATAACAATGGTCTCAGCTTACTCAGATGAGAGAAGTTATTCATAAATATTTTATACAAAAGGAACGCAATCCTCTAACTAAGATCTTGCTCTACTGAAGCACTCATGCCCAAAGAATTTTAGTTATTCCAAGATATGGATATTTGCAGAAAAAAGACCTTCTTGGATTCGTTATTCTACTGATGTTAACTCTTAGTCTTTTGCACCGGAACCAGATGTCCACATCACATTTGCTTATGGAAAGTGATGTTATCGAAAGGTAACATCAGGGGATGTGCCCTGACCTGGCAATGTTTCATATTGTGCTGCTGTTGTAGAGAAATTGCACAAGACACTGGGGTGTGATCCACCGGGGAAAATAAACCTGTCTACGTCACACCTGGTGACTCAGGTATCCTTACAGCCATTAAGGAGAAACAGATACTTCTAAGATTAAAAATTACTCTCGTCTTGACGTAACAACTAACGAGACCAACTGAATCACAAAATAGAAGCACTTTACTCCTATAGTGTCTGCTCCTTGATGAATCCTTCTTTCTTCATGGAATGGCTTTTTCCTCCATGTAGAGGTGAAGAAGGTTTAAAATCGTATGAGGGCCCTAAGATCGGGTGGGTGACCTTCTCAAGAGATGCATCTTTGTAGCAGGCCCACCAAACACAAACCATACCTTTCCCTTCTCGTTTTCCTGAGTGTACTCACTTGATACCTTACAAGACTCCCTTTTTTTGACAGCTTAGACCCTTTATGAGCTGCACAGAGCTAAACTGTGGAGCTGGAAGGCAACTGGTTACTAGCTTAGCTGTGAAGTAAGCTCATACAAGCAGGAAGGATCGTTCTTGAGCTCTAAACCACATTCCTAATTCTCTCCCTAGAGATACCTGCTGGGTGCAGATGGCTAAACAACGAACATTTTACATAACAGTTTATCCTGTGAAGTGGAAAAAAACCATGAAGAATGGCAGAGCCTGGATGCACACGTTTGTGTAAAAATGTCCAGTCCTCTGCACGACCTCGGAAGTGATTAGGAATGCTTCCAGAACACTTCAGAACAAGCCTGCTTCATGGTTTAGCATTGCCTTTCAGCATGTGAGGGTGGCAAAGCTTGGTGCTGTTGGCTAGAGAACAGATACGACGTTCACATGGGTTTTTTTCTCTTTCTCTAGGCTCAGTAACAGCTTTCATAGTACAATACTTGAAAATTAACTGGGACCTTTTTGGAGAGCTGGCTTTAGGGATCTTCTCTGCAATAGATGCTGGTTCTCTATTTCTTGTGCACTTCTCTACCAACATCTGGGCATGTTATGCTGGCTACCTCGTTTTCAAAGCGTGTTATATGCTCCTCATAACAATAGCGACGTAAGTATCGCACCTTACAGTGCTGCTATTATGCACAGAATACCAATAAGATTTTAAGTCTGAGTATCCCCCTTTTACTCAGAGGTAGCTCATCTAATGCTAGACAAAACTGTTCAGGTAAAGACAAGGATGTCTGGTTATGGTTTTTTCTCTTTCTTAGAAACAACCCCAAAAGAAAAAGTGTGAAAAGGACATAGAACATACACCTAGGCAGAATTAGACAAGGTATAAGGCATCTTTATTTCTAAAGGTAATAGTAACAGCAAAAAATATTGGCTATTTTCCTTCTGCCCAGCATGGAAGATACAAAGTGAACAGGAACAACGATCGTGCCTGGACAGCCATCCTTTAGGATCCCCTTATGCCTAAAGCACCTTGCTGATACACTTATTAGAAAGCCATAAATTGCATGAGTGCAAGAAAAGATTTGGCATAGTGTTCCTCAATGTAACTTTATGCATCTAATACTTTATGATATTTTATGATATATATACTTTATGATATTATGATGTAAAAAAGCAATTGGACGTAGAAACTCAGAAAAGATGTCTTAGGAGACCAAGGTATTCTGTTGTCAGAAACAGAAAAATACATATAAATAAAAACTATAGTATATAATCTGTGTAATAAAGAAAACATTTTTAGTGCTCCAGTTATTTTATTGAATGGAATGTCTTTAGATATACCACACTATTTCATTATCAAAAATACGTGGTGAATTTTTATGCCAAAACTCAAGATTTTTCAGACACTGTTTCAAAAAACTGCTAAAACTATAATGCATGCCAAAGGAATGTCTACCTTGAGTGCAGCCAAACAAATCTATTTTCGTTTGGGGGGATTGTTAGAACATCAGAGTGGGTCACACCTGGACTGCTTCAACACATGCTGCAAAACAAAAGTAAAAGCTTGCACAAAAAAAAAGCCTTGATAAAAATTATTAAAGGCTGCAGTGAGAATAACACATTTGTTCAGACAGAAAGTTTGGAGGGAAATATTGCAAGGAAAAATGTTCCCATTACTGTCAAAGAAGATATTGCAAAGCAAATCTACATGTTCTTGGCAGGAATAAATGGTATTCTAACTCCCCTGCCAAGACAAAGTAAGAAGTGATTCTCTCCATCAGAGAAAAGCTGGTTGGAAGATACCTGTGGTGACCTTTTGGTCCAACATCCCAGCCAGGGCAGAGCTCCTGCCAGGGCCACATTAGGTCACAGTTCTGTCTGGTCATGTCTTTCAAAGCCTCCATGGAGACTTTACAATGTCTGGCACAGTCTGTGAAGGCCGAGAAACAAAGGGGAGTATTAAAGAGATCTGATCCTACCTGGATAAAGCAGATCACCTGATAATGTGGTTTGAAAAAGCAACCAGGGGCAAGGAAAAAAAACAACATCAAAATATACTCTGGTAGTTGAGACGTTGTTTAGAGCAAACAAGGAGACAAATGAAGAACCACTTACACCATCCTTCATTCATCATCTGCGTGAATCATTTCTCTTCACCAACTAAATGGAGAGGAAGAGCCTCCCCCCCGTGTGGTAACTGACCCAGCACTCTCACATCAGGTTCCAGATCGCAGTCAACCTGAGCATGGAGCGCTACGCCTTGATGTTTGGGTTCAACAACTTCGTTGCCCTGGTGATTCAGACCATCCTTACAGTGGTTGTCGTCGATCCAAAGGGGCTGAGACTGGACATCGTGACTCAGGTGAGTGCTATTAACTTACATCACATTTACTGCTTAGCCAGTTCATCCTCAAAAGTTTACCAAGCAAGAACCTGCTGAGCCAAAGACAATCTAATTCTCTCTTTTCTTCCACAGAAATTTAGACATCTTGCCCTTCCCTTGTGCCAGCCATCCTTCTTCCCTTTTGCCTTTTAGTGCAGCACTTTTAGGATTCCAGATGCTGGTCTTTGACTTTTTAAGAGCAGAATGTAAATAATTGGGCCCTGCTGCCTGACCAGCTTTTGCTGATTAATAGGACACTGAGTAACATCCTCTCTGCCCAGAAATGACCACATGTTGTTGAGGGAACTCAAGACCATAAGACACAGCCTGGGTTACTGGAGTTATTTCAGCTCAAGTGACAAGGTCACCTGCCTTCTACTTCTATCTCAGAAGCAAACCTGGTCTGTATCTCAGTGTGAATAATAGAGTTTTCTGCCCATAGTTTGGGCATTTAATTTGGAGTGGGATGTCCTGTCTCACAGTGCCCCTGACTTCAGTCACCCCAGTTCCACTCGTCTTGGAGTCGACTGAGACGTATTGATTTCTGCATTTTCTGAGATGGGATCTCAGCTGGGGCAGCTTCCTACTCCCGTGGATTTGAAGAAGACTTAAGTTATTCAAATATTCTACACAGAGAAGGCAAAAGTCACTTTAAAAGATTAAAGATTGAATGAAACAGTAAAAACTTTAGAATTAAGCACAGGAACACATAGGACTTCATAAGCAGCCTTGCCACTGTTGTTGGAAATATTGATATATTGGTATATTTATTGAAGGCAGTGTGGTAATAGCACAGAAATGTGCAAATAAGAGCAAAAAAGGACCAACTCAGCCTCTTCACTTACATTATTCATGACTATATGAGTAACGAAGCTACTTCTATATTTTGTACTAATATAAAAAAATCCTGTTCCTGTCCCTTCCCCCTTCTGATGTTTATCAAGAGGCACAAGGATCAGAAGTGAGGGGCAGTTCTTCATTCCTAAAAAATCTGCTCTTTCCTGGAAAAGCTAAGTTTGGTTTACAAAGCAAAAACTTGATCATAGGGAAGCTGTGCCAGAACACAGGCAAACAGTGTCTGTCACCTCCAGAAGAGGCAGTGTTTCCCTAACGTGTTTTTCATTAATTCTCCTGCCTTTTTCTCTCTCCCTCCCAGTTTTTAATTTATGGCAGCTACTTTGCAGTCATAGCTGGGATTTTCTTGATCAGAAGCATTTGCATCCTTGTCTCAGGCAAATGCAGAAGCAAACCAACGAGACCTTGCGCAGAGCATCCAGACCACGCTGAGCACGAATCGAAAGAGCAGCCTGTACCGGGCGACACGACGCGGCTGTAGGAGGGAGGCAGACAGGCCCACGAGGCCAGGGCCCCGTGGGAGAAGAGCTCCTGCTGCAGCCAGCAGGGAACAGCAGCACGAGATGAACCTGCAAGAGAACCCTGAACAGCTACGCAGGTCGTTCCAGCCCCTCGTCACGACACGCGCCAGCTCAGAGACCCCTGTAACGGCACTGGGCAAGAATAAAAGAGGAGTTGCTTACAGTCCTTGTTTCTTGCCTACCAGTAGCTCAATGACAGTAATTTATACACAAGAACAGAGCAACCACCTCAGCATCCCACCGTGCACAAGGGCAAAGACTGGAGCTCACTCTGCCTTGGCTCTTCCAGCTCTTCTGTACGGGGTTGGCAAGGTGCTTCCATTTGCCTGTGCCTGTGGGTGAGGGGTCTTCCATCCCTTTGCTCACACCTTGTTCTGAACCAAGGAAAACAAGATTGTGTTTTCATGGTGATATTTTTTCCACATGACTACAGATGACTCAGTGACAGATTCCTTCCTTCTAATTTAAAAGGTTTTTGCACAATGAGGCAGAAAACAGGGTTTGCCCAACCTACCTCAGAAGGTCCATTGAAGTACTGCAAAGCCATAGTTATTGCTTGGTCCCCACTGGGATGCTGCAATCCAAACACTGACCAAGCCCGTAGCGATCTTGACCCAGAAGGGAAAAACTTCAGAGTCAAAACAAAATGAAGAAGCCCCACTCGTTTCCTCGTCCATCCAATAAAACTAAATTGAGGGCTGAGTGTCTTCCTGTTTCAAAAGGAAAAGAAAAAAAAATAATCAGAGGGATTGAGTAGTATGGACTAAGATCAGAGGAGTACCTTGTGGAGAAATCTGGCTGGTTCCGCACAGGAAAATTCCAGATTAACACAAATATCCAGGAAGATTTATAACTGAAAATGCAAACATGTGCTTTTGAGTGCCACATGAGAAGGCCCACAGACCTTGGCCAAGGGTTTGGCAGGGTTCGTTATCTCAGAATGTATCAAGAATCTTGAAGTCCTGTGGCTAATTTAGGCCTGCACAGAGGAAAGTTAGTCCAGGAGAAGAAAAAACATTGAGATTGCATAGTGAATGCCTAATTGAATATAAATTATATCCATGTGTTAAAGTTATTTCTGTACTGCTGTTTGCTTCTAGCTGCCAATACCTACATCTAACTCCTAAAAACAGAAAGTACTGAACACCCCATGTCCTGGGGGCACCAAGCACAGCATCACCAGCCAGGCCAGGGAGGGGATTGTCCTGCTCTGCTCTGCTTCAACCCCAGCTCAAGCACTGGGGGCAGTTTGGGTGCCACAGGATAAAAAGGATCTAAAGCTACTGGAGAGTGTCCAGAGGAGGGGATAGAGCTGGGGAGGGGTCTGGAGGAGAAATCACTTGGTCTGTTCAGCCTGGAGAAGACTGAGAGACTGAAGGGGGGGCCTCATCACAGTTTACTGCTTCCTCACAAGGGGAGGAGGAGGAGCAGGCGCTGAGCTCTTCTCTCTGGTGACCAATGACAGGACCCGAGGGAATGGCAGGAAGATGTGCCAGGGGAGGGTTAGGGTGGACATTAGGAAAAGGTTCTTCCCCCAGAGGGTGTTGGAGCACTGGAAGAGCTCCCCAGGGCAGCATTCCCTGCACCCACTCTGCCAGCATTCCAGAAGCATTTGGACAATGCCCTCAGTCACCTGGTGGGAATGTTGGGGTTGTCCTGTGCATGGACAGGAGTTGGACTCCCTTTGGGTCCCTTCCAGCTCAGGTCATTCTGTGACTCTGTGATTCTCAGAACAGTATTTTTCCCTTTAGTGGTCCAAGCTCTCATTTGCACAGACAACGATCACATATTGCAGCCAGACAGACTGCCCAGAGGAGAGAGCAGGCAGGAGAGAGGCAATTTACTTCAAGTCACAAGAATGAGCAGGATCTGACCAAATGGACACAGCTAATTTTCTACACTTTTTGTTTACCCTTGTGCATTGTGTGGACATCTCTGTTGTAACCTGGCTCTAAGCATAACATCTTAACCAACGTGGCTGAGACAGCAGGAGGTGAACTCAGTCTCCACCAAGCAGTTGGTGACTTCCATTACATACAGAAGAAAGGAGGGCGTGAAATTCCTGCCTGTGTTACTTTTCTGCATGAGCTGGGATCTTCTTTTGATGCATTTAAAGAACCAGAGGCGAGTAGTGGGCTGGAAACTAACTAGAATTTGTGTTTAAATGGAAAAGAACAACTTGGTATTCCCAGCTCCATGGTCTCAAACTGCTTTTGGTACAGGAAGTTAAAAATATTTCTCTCTCGGCAGCCTCTAGCAAAAGGATAGCAATCAGCACCATGAAACTTTCTGCTGTTAGAAACCTAACAGCAGTAGTAAACTGGTAGAAATAACCATAAAAGTTCTATTCTGAACTGGTCAGAGCTCACTGCCTTCCATGTATCTGGAATGCCACTAAGGAGAAAAGGAACCAAGCAGGCAATCTATTCGGTTTTCAGCTGTAGAGAATCCTCTTTTCAGAAAACAGATAAGACTTGATAAAAAATAGAAGTAAAAAACATTTGTTTTCTCTCAAATTCCCAAAAGAAAGATTCTGCTGCTGGGAGCTGGGGCAGGGGGTGTTGGGAAGGGAATAAGGAAGGAAGACACCATCTCTCAGGAGCGTTAGGAAGGATGTGGCACCTTGGAGGCAGAAACAGCGGCGAGAGAAAGGTAAGGCCTCACCTCACTCGGGGTTTTCAGCTGTGAATTGGTATTAACCCCGCAGCTGGTTGGTGATTTCATCCTCAGCAGTCAGATGCCCCCACCCACCTCGGTGTCCGTGGAAATACGCACACGCTCTGTGGAGAGGAGATAGCCAAGGCCTGGCAGGTTGTGAGCAAGGCTGGAACCGTAGGCTCTGTGGCTTTGCAGGAAAAGGAAACTGAGTAATTCCACCTCTCCTCACAGCTTTTAGCAGTAAGTGCTTCTCCTTCTCCCAGCGTGCTGAAGGATTCCCTGTAAATATGAAAATCCAGAGGTGAGCACACGGCTCCCCATAGCTCTAACCCCCTCTAAACACAACACGAAGTACCTTTGCGACATTAGTGGGCTTGGGCACAAGCCTTCCATGAAGGTGCAGTCCAGCAAGCTGAGAAGGCCAGTTCTGGCCAACAAGACAGCAAACAAACTGTGCCTTTGTATTCAAAGTGAGCAGATAAATAACCCAACACTGCTCAGGCCACCAGGGACACAGCAGCCACCCCTCAGCAAGACCCACCCAGCAGCATCTTGCCCACGGTTCTTTTCCTTTCTCAGAAGGCATCAGTAGGAGAAGGAAGCACGGAGGGGAGCCTGGCTTTTCTGAGCACTTGCCTGCCTGGTTGCACCAAGCACCAGGAGCAGGGTGAGAAGTTTCCATACCAGAAGCTGTTCCAGGACCATGGGGTCCCTCCTGCCAGTGCCACAGCGTTTGCTCCCCGTGTCAACACACACCCCACCGCCAGGCTTCAGGGTCAACTCCCTCTTCTGATGAACCTTGGAAGACAGGGAGTTTGGTCTAAAAGAGAAACTGGGTAAAGGAAAGCAAAGCAGCAGCATTTCTCTGAAGCATTTCTGGTTTGGTTTTTGGGCTTAGAAGCTTCTCATCTTCTTGTCCATTTGTCCCTTAAGGGACAGATTGTAGAAGTAATTCCAGGCCAACTGGAACAGCGTGAGGAATTCCATGTCCTCCCTCCCCCTCAGCAAAGCCAGGACAGTCAGGAGAGACTCTGGAGCAGAGAGGCCCCTGCTCTGCAGGTGTCAGCCCAAACTGTAAAACAGGTGCTGTATCTTATCCATGAACTGGTGACCAGAGCCTTTAAAGGTATTTATTAACACGGAAATGCAATCAAGTGATTGTTTTCTTGCAGTGTCAGTTTTTAGTAATCATTAGCTACTGCGAGTCTTAAAGCTTTATCATGAAATCAGAACACAGCCTGCTGACAAAACCTGTAAAAGAGAAAACTCCCCCTGCAACCCCTGTGGATGAGTTCTGAAAAACAAAGAGCTGTGAAAAATTGTGTTATTATTTAAATTCTGTTAAGGTTTTTTCAAGATCAATAAGAACTGTTAGGAAACAGAGACACAGAAATTCCTTACTACCTCCCATCCTAAAGGGTGGGTTTTGACTTCTCTACAAGACAAAGCCATCCTAAGAGACACTGCACACGAATCCACAGCAAATGTGCCACAGCCACAGTGTGACAGGTAATTATTTACCTTTGAAGTTATTTAGAAGTGTGCTGCCCACTCACTTGTGCATTTAGAACAGATGCAAAGGATATGCTGATGTTATTGATCTGTCCAGGGTTTAACATATTTTTACTTTGAAAAGGTAACAGATACCAACCATTTCAAAGCAGCTCTAGAGTTAAGGATAATACAGGGTGTGTTTTGTACACGATGAGAGAGGCAATTGTTTAAAATCAAGTTTCAAGGCTGCTTTTTGTAACATTTCTCTGAGGTCACAGAAATATTGCCTTAATAGTTACAGTAAGTTTTATAAAATGATCGAACAGAGCAAGTAGAAGCACTTTTGAAAAAGTTCCTGCTTTAAAATGGAATTCAACAATTTAAAAGAAAGAGCTTGTAACAGCTTATTAAACATCAGTCAGTGCTTTGCTTTCATCCTCTTCTGTTTCAGCACAGTGGTGTTTCACTTGTTTTCCAGGAACACTGCAACTGAGTTTGTAACACAAAACAAGTAAAATAAACTTAAAGAAACAAAACGTTTTAGACTTCTTTTTGCAAAGAAACAAGTCTCATTTTTTTCCTTTTGATTCTCATTTTCAAAAGAGAAGTCAAGACTCCTGTTGTCTAAGTCTGAGCAGGTACCATGAGCATCTTTACCCACTCAAGTGACTGGAGTGCAAGAAACACCAGTATTAAAGCATTTTGAAGACACCGAGCTCACAATGGGTCGTGACCTGGGTGGTGGCTTTTATGGACTGCAAAAATGCTTGCATTTCTGTTCTTCCACTTGGCTCTTAGGCTGCAAATCAACAGAGCAAGCTGAGAGTGAACTTTAATCTCACAGTTTGCTCACTCGTTGATTAAGAAATGAGACTTAATGGAACTTAATTCTTCCTCTGCATCCGCTCGGTTTGAAGCACGTCATTAGGAACAACCTTTGACAGAGATGGGAGTTCACCACCACCTATGCACCTTGATCCAAGCTGTTCATTCCCAAGCTGCAGCCATGAGTGCTGACAACACTTTGTGAGAGAAACATGAGCTGAAAGAGGGTTAGAAATAAACTCACAAATGAATTTTTACCACTCTGAAGAACATCTTCAAAAAATTCCTGGTGTGTTCTTATCTTAACTAGCTTTTTTTTTTGAGGTAACTATGGATTGCTGGAAGGGAGCCGTAGGCCACAGCTGGATTTATCCCACGCTGATCATCTGTGCCAATGGATTTTTCTCCACAATGAGGCCATCAGAATCTTTCCTCACTCCTTACCTAACTGGACCAGACAAAAACCTAACGATTGAAGAGGTAGGCAATTGTTAAGTAATAATTAAAATGCTTAAAGCATTCTGTCTTACAGCAATAACTGAAGGGGAGAAGAAGTGTTCAATAACACAGGGATATTCCACCCAGAGACTCAAGTTTAAGATGCTTCTGGAAAAGAGTAAGGAGTCACCTCTTCTGCGAAAGGTCAACACTTTAAAATCCCTACCTTCTTAGGACCTAGAATCTCCTTTGGTTCTTTAATAAATTGATATTCTCAGCAAAATCAGGTCAGCGAGTTCCTCTCTCCAGGGGGAACCCCAGAGGGGAGGGGCACACTAAGATTTGTTTATATTGATCGTGGAATTGTTCACAGTGACAGGGACTGCAAACCATAACTAAACCAAGCAGACTTTCCCTTATGAGCTGTTAGATGATACCTGCACAGAAAGGCTCTTTTACACAGTCTTTAACCTCTGGAGGTCAGATTCACATTCAAAAAAGTGCTGGTTTTGAGGGGTTTTTTTTGACAAAAGCACGAGCTGCAGGTTTCCTTGTGCTGCTCCTCTGTTCAGCTCTGGCTGCTTCTGGAGGAGACTTCCCAACAAAAGGGGATGTAGCTGACAAGTGGCTGAGTCATGGAGCTTGTGGTTTAATTGGAAATCATGAGCTTGGTACACCCACACACACAGCTGACATGAGGAACAGGGTGTGCAGTAGCAAAAGTTAAGGCAGAACCTGCCAGCACGGTGTGAAACCAAGGTTTCATCTGAAAAAAGGTATTGGTTTGTTGGGGGTTCCTCAACCCCCTTTTTTTTTAAACCACAAAGGGAAATCTCTTATGTGACATACACACAGGGCATGATAGGATGCCCTGATTCTGATTTCAGCAAGAACCCTTAACTCAAAAATAAATGTAATACAGAAACAGCTTGTAATACAGATACTGGCTCTTCCATCCTCTGGTGAGCTAATTCCCTAAGTTTCATTCAAACACTTAAAAATTCTATTTAAAGTTCAGAGAAACAAAACAAATCACCCAGAAAGATGTAGTGAACCTGTTGGTCACCACACAACTGGAACTTACCAAAACAGTGCTTTAAGTTTGCTTACTCTTCTCACATTAAAATTGATAAAAAATAGAAAGCAAAGACAGAAGGTGACAGGATGAGAGGGAATCACCTCAAGTTGCATCAGGGCAGGTTCAGATTAGACATCAAGAAAAATTCCTTCACTGAAAGGGCTCTGAGGCACTGCCCAGGGAGGTGGTGGAGTCACCATCCCTGGAGGTGTTTAAAAGGCGGGCAGACAAGGTGCTTGTGGACAGTTTAGTACTGGACAGGTATGGATAGACTCAACGATCTCAAATGTATTTCTTCCAAGCAAACAACTCTATTTTAATGTAGTAACAGCCTGCAGGCCCAGTTCCCCCAGCATACGATGAGTATGCATTCTTTTTTCTAATTCTTACACAGGAGAGGTGACCAAATGTACCTGGTAACTCACCTGAAATGTAAAAATAACTGGGCATTCATTTTCAGCTACCGTGGGGAAGGAGGATTTGATACCAGAGAGACTCCTCTGACACAAACACTGTTATAACTGATTTAAACAGCTGCACATCAAAACCTGCATTCTTTAAAGGCTTTACTAGAGCTTTTTAAAGCCTATCTACCTGTTTCATGGTGGAGCCTGGCATCACCATCTATGTCTCGGGAATACATTCACAGTTTTGCAATTGAAGACAGTTTAAATCTGCACAGTTTACAGTTCGATGTTTCCTGTCACAGCAAGTCTGCTCCTTGAACACCACCAAAACCTTTCAAAACCAACATTTTAGATGTCTTTTTTTGTAAAAAAAAAAAAGCATCTTCTCATTCATTCTGTTCCAGGTTACCAACCAGATTTTCCCAGTTTGGACCTACTCGTACCTGGCGCTCCTTTTCCCGGTCTTCCTGATCACAGACTACGTGCGCTACAAGCCCGTCCTCCTCCTCCAGGGCGTCAGCTTCATCGTCACTTGGCTCTTGCTCCTCTTCGCACGGGGAGTGGTGGCCATGCAGCTGGTGGAATTCTTCTACGGGTTGGCCACAGCCACCGAGGTCGCCTATTACGCCTACATCTACAGCGTGGTCAGCGCCGACCGCTATCAGAGGGTGACGAGCTATTGCAGAAGCATCACCCTGGTTGCGGCCACCGTTGCGGCGGTGCTGGGGCAGCTGCTCGTGTCCTTAGCAGGTGTGTCCTACTTTCACCTGAACGTCATGACTTTTGCTTCCGTGTGCCTGGCATTTCTCTGTTCCCTCGCCCTCCCGATGCCCCAGAAGAGCGTGTTCTTCCACAGGAAAGACGTTTCAGGAGCTCTCCCGGGACCAGAGAAAGCTGCGGCCGCCCTCGGCCCCGACGGGCCCTCGAGCTGCCGAGAGGACGAGGGCTCCGTCCCTGCTGCCAGGGGACCGACGCCCGAGCATGGGGCTGGTGATGCCGAGGCCCTGGAGCACGTGCTCAGAGTGCTGGTGCAGCTGAGCAGGGACCTGAGGGAGTGCTACAGCTCGAGGAAACTTCTCTGCTGGTCCCTGTGGTGGGCTCTGGCCACGGCGGGCTTCAACCAGGTTCTCAACTACATCCAAGTGCTGTGGGACTTCAGAGCCCCCTCTCACAGCTCTGCAGTCTACAACGGAGCTGTGGAAGCAATAGCAACTTTTGTAGGTAAGTTATAAGCAACTACTTTTCTAACTAATCCTGTGTTGATGGTGCCCTTCAGCAGCATCTTCAGTGCCTTTCTGTTCATCTCCTGTGAGGACCAAGGTCAATAGCAACAACCTCCAACAGGTAACACCTAGAAAAATTGTGCAAAGCACATTTTTAGTGTGCAGCTTTATCAGTGGGGTCTTCACAAACAATGTTAAAAAATATCCAGATGTTTTTCCTCCGCAGGAGATTCTCACTCCACAGTATTTTAAGAATTTGAGTTCACAGGTCTGTTCAGACAATGAATTTAACCCCAAGTGAGCAGTTCAACTCCCCTGTGCACTGACACCTTCCCTGTTCCTCCCTCAAACACACCTTAAGAATTATAAGAGCATATCCACAGCTCCACTGCCCCAGATGGGCTCTGCAGACAGCAGAGTGAAGACTGTTTCAGGATGAGTGTTTCTGAATAAATACCCTGTGACTGCACCCATATCCCAATCCATGAGTTTGCCTCTGCCTGCGACACACAAGGAGAGGTCAAGAGGGCTGTAATTGTATTGCCCTTAGATAACAAGGGATCTCTCTCAAGTGCATTGAGATTTGAAGGGGAGGATGGAGCCAGACTGTTCCCAGTGGTGCCCAGTGACAGGACAAGAGGAAAGGGCTACAAATTTGAACAAACTTCCACTTAAGCATAGAAGAACATTTGTATTTTAAGATTGATTTAACACTTGGAACAGGTCAGCCAGAAGTGTGGACTCTGCATCCTCCACAGAATCACAGAATGGTTTAGGTTGGAAGGGACCTCAAAGCCCATCCAGTTCCAACCCCCCTGCCATGGGCAGGGACACCTCCCACTGGATCAGGGGGCTCAAAGCCCCATCCAACCTGGCCTTGAACACCGCCAGGGAAGGGGGTGCCACAACTTTCCTGGGCAACCTGGACCAGGGCCTCCTCACCCTCATTAGGAAGAATTTCTTCCAGATGTCTAATCTAAACTTGCTCCCTCATCCTGTCACTCCAGGCCCTTGTAAAAAGTCCCTCCCAGCTTTCCTGGAGCCCCTTTCAGTACTGGGAGGCTGCTCTAAGGTCTCTGCAGAGCCTTCTCTTCTCCAGGCCAAGCAACTCTCTCAGCCTGTCCTCATAGCAGAGGTGCTCCAAGCCCTCTTATCTTTGTGGCCTCCTCTGGACCCATTCCAAAAGTTCTATGTCCTTCTCATGTTGGGAATTCCAGAACTGGACAGAGGACTCCAGATGGGGTGTCACAAGAGCAAAGGGGAAGAATCCCCTTCCTGGACCTGCTGGTCTTGGAGATGTCTAAAATCTAGACATCACCCCAAGCATCTTGCTCTAGTTGACCCTGGTTGTAGCAGGGCTAGGTGATCTCCAGAGATCTTTGCTGGCATTAGTCATTCTAATTATAGTTACTTTTCCATCCAAATGATGTTACTCTTTGGCCACAGAACAGAAAAAACATGGGGAAAGTACAGCTGAAAGAGCTGTGCAGTACCAGTGGGGCCTCATTTTCAAGCTCACATTTACACAGCTGTGAGTCCTTCATACCAGGAGCCATCTCTCAACTTTCCTTTACTCTTCCTCCCTGCAATCAGCATGAAAATGCATTTTGTTGACATTGACATCCCAAACTTCTCAGGTTTGAGCAGTATCTCCCAAGCTCTCTCACCTTCACACCCTCTGGCACTCGATGCTGTTTCAGAGCACAGAAAGGACTCGCAGTGACAGGACCCTCTGCTCAGAGCAGGGATAGACCAAAGGAGCAGGCCTGCTCTGACCTTTTGAATTCTGATGGAGAGCAACCAACAACTGGAATCCCATTTTGCACTGGTGTGCAAGGCTGCCTGGAAACATCAGGCAACTGGTACTGACTGGGCTCTGATAGCTCACGATAACCTGCCTGGACCAGACTTCTCTTCCCATGGGAGCGACTCTCCTCAGTGTACTGATTCTCAAAGAGCTTTCATAAACCTACAGGAGCCTCTGTGCTAAAGGAGCAATAAAATAAGTGTGACCAGCAGGTTGAGGGAGGGGATTCTGCCCCTCTGCTCTGGTCAGACCTGATCTGGAGTCCTGTGTCCAGTTCTGGAATCCTCAGCACAAGAAGGACATGGATCGGTTGGAGAAAGTCCAGAGGAGGCCACAAAGATGATCCAAGGAGCACCTCTGCTATGAGGACAGGCTGAGGGTTGGGGTTTTTCAGCCTGGAGGAGGCTCCAGGGAGATCTTTGAGCAGCCTCCCAGTGCTAAAGGGGCCTGTAATAAAGAATTTTTAGCAGAATTTTCATTTGATATTTACATGAAGGAATTAAACCCCCTTACGTACGCTTTGGCAGAAAATGCGTGGAGGGATTGTTCTGTTCTTTGCTCACAGTTGTCAAAAAATGGAGTAACAACCAACCACACCGTGGCAGGAGGCACCTCCTCAGGGCACTTCAGTCTGTGAAGAGCAAGGAGATAAAAACCCAAACAAAGACGACTCCCACACCACAGACAGGAAATAAAACCACAGCACCACCAAAGCCCACTGTGACCAGCAAGGTCTCAACAACTCCTGGCGAGGTCCATTCACACCACTAAGCCTTGACTCTAGAAGGATAACACTGCAGTTTTAATGATTACTTTTAAATGTTCAGGTTCAGCAGCATCCATGGCAGTTGGACACGTCCAAGTGAACTGGGATCTTTCTGGAGAGCTGGCTTTGGGAATTTTCTCTGCAATGGATGCTGGTTCTCTGTTTCTCATGCACTTCTCTACCAACATCTGGGCATGTTATGCTGGTTACCTCGTGTTTAAAGCATGCTATATGTTCCTCATAACAATAGCAACGTAAGTATCACACCCAACTGCTCTAAATTGATTTAAATCAGTGACACAGTTATAAATCTATCAAAATTTTACTAGAAGTATCCCTAAAAATAAGATTGAGGTCATGACAGCAGCATGTATTTCTAGGTTATACAAAACTATCCTTAAAATGTTGATACCCACGACAGTAGAAACGACCTTATCCTGCATTTAGCTGTTCAAAGATCTATGTGGAAGTATTCTCTAAATGATCAAATGAACATCCACACGTCTTTATTTCAGGAAAAGCATTCAGTCCAATAAGAAAAAGCTAAATAGGATGCACAGAAGTGCCAAGCCAGAAAAACAAGGCTTTCTACCAAAACAAAGCTCTTAAAGCTTAATGGCCAAGACTGGAAAGACTTCCTCCTTTGAGGACTCTCCGTGCCCACTGAATAGTTCACGCTTCACCCCACAGGTAAATTGCAAATCCCCTTGTTATCCGTGGTCCTGCTGAGCTCTGCGCTCATTCCCAGGTTCCAGATCGCTGTCAACCTGAGCATGGAGCGCTACGCGTTGATGTTTGGCTTCAACAACTTCATTGCTCTGCTGATTCAGACCATCCTAACTGTTGTTGTAGTAGATTCAAAAGGTCTGGGACTCGCTATCAGCACCCAGGTAAGACACATCACCATCACCCATTACTCACTGGGCTTTTATTTTATTGATGAGCTTACTATCCACAAATTTGTTGTCAAAATACCCTAACCAAAAGCAGCAAACAAGCTGAAAAGCTGTCTACAGGCCTACAAGAAAGCTGGGGAGGGGCTTTGTACAGGGCCTGGAGTGGCAGGACAAGAGGGGAATGGCTTTAAATTGGAAGGGGAAAGGTTTAGATGAGACATCAGGAAGCAATTCTTCAAGATGAGGGTGGGGAGGCCCTGGCACAGGCTGCCCAGTGGTGGCTGCCCAATCCCTGGAGGTGTTCAAGGCCAGGTTGGATGGGGCTTTGAGCCCCCTGATCCAGTGGGAGGTGTCCCTGCCCATGGCAGGGGGGTTGGAACTGGATGGGATTTAAGGTCCCTTCCAACCCAAACCATTCTGATTCTATGATAATTCCAAGCTATCTAATTTCATTGGATTCACCTCTAGATTACTGTAAACTCTGGAAATGCACTAACTTCCTGATGCCCCATTAAATTTCTCAGTTTAAAGCTTAAATTTATACACTGAATTAGGTCCAAGTCTCCAGCTTTCATTTTTTCAAAGAGCCAAAAGGTGCACAGCAGGCACCTTCCTCCTTGACTGAGGTGGGGTGGGGAAGTGTGGAACAGACTTCTCTCCCCCTCCTTTTACAACTGCAGACATCCTACAGGATGAAGTCAGGCAGCCAGACCTCTTGAATCCTTTCAAGGAGGAATCATTTCAGGGCATGGGTGACAGGGAAAGGAAGGCAACAGTGAAGGAACAACATTTAGCAGCAAAAGCTGGTTTTGACTCTTCTTCCCACCTCTGTTTCCCAGTTCCTCATTTATGGCAGCTACTTTACATTCATAGCTGGAATTTTCCTGATCAGAAGCATACACACCATTACCTCCACCAAATGCAGAAACACCAGTGTGAGTGGAGACAAAAAGCAGGTGGCAGGAGGCTGCACCATCGGGACAACGGATTAGGAGAAACAATGCTCAGTCAAGCAAGACTGGTCCATGGTGAAACAGGCTGTTCATGAGCCTGCAGCATAAAGAGCTTTCCCAACAGGATTCTGCCCATTCTCTTCACCAGTAACACCAAACAACCCTCAAACAATCTTCCACTTCAACTCAAGTTCAGTGATCTGACACCAACACTTCCATTAATGCCCAACGATCACAACAAGCAAGTCTGCAGAGGTGCTCAAACCTCACAACAGAAGAACTTAAAGAACACCTTTGAACTGTTATTCAGACACATATTTACCTTCTGAATCAAAGCACCTGACACTGATTTCTATACAAGGCAGTCTCACATAACATAACTAAAACTAAAGGTAATTAGGAAATGTTCTTCCAACTGTGTTCAATAATGTCCACTTTGGTCTCAACTGTATCAGACAGCAGCAAATTCCATTGTATTCCTTTACCATAACTTACAGATTTATCAGGAGTCAGAAGTAACCAATGCTTCCCCCACTTCAGCTCACAACATAAAAATCATTAATTCCTCCTTTAAAAACATTCAAAACACACTTTTGAACTCCTTGAGCTTGCTTTTATGCCCCAGTTAAGTTTTTCCTTCAAGAGAGCAGAACACTCACATCATATCTATAGATCTTTCAGGAATGCCAACTAAATTTAGTCCCTCCCTTTCCACATTAATTTCTTGCCTCAGCATTTGTTTCAATACAGTTCTTGGGAGTTTGCAACCATTAAATAACTTTGAAATACAGTACCTGGGTATCACACCTGCCCTGTAGAACCTGGGGCATATTACAGCATCTTACACATGTAAGAGCCAAGTATTAAAAGTATTCATTTAGGTGGTCTCAATTATTTTCTGTATAAGAGGGCTAAAGTTAAAGTGAAGTGCTTTGATGCTAAAGCAGAAGAGGATACTGAAAAGGTAGGAAGAGTGTAGCTTTTTGCCAACTTGCAAGAGCTACTGTGTGAACAACTGCAGAGATCTGAGACAAAAGCATTTATAATAATAGGTGAACTATTCCTTTCATAAATACAGTTCTTTTAAAAATCTAACCAAAAAAACCACAGCTAGGTGTTAGCTCGTGCTCAATATGAGACTTAAAACAATAGGAGATCTTCAGCTACTTGTTTGGATTAAAATCAGTGAGCATGCACTGCACAGATGTGATTGCACATAGTAAAAGTTACCAACCTTTTGTCTGCCTTCAAGCTGGTTATGAAAAATTCCACTCTTTCTGCTGCATAATCTCAAACTTGCATATTTCAGTATCTTTCAGCAGTAATCAGCCTCATCTGGATCAGAAGAGTTTCAACAGACAGATCTCATTAGCCCTTGCCCAAAGCTTAATTTATATCTATTTAAGTGAAGAGAGCACAGGATTGTTCCCCTTCCACAAGGCCATTACTCTTGATGAGACATTTGGTTGATTTGGTCCACTTCCCTGCAACCAGCATGGTTAAATATTCCATGAGTCCCTCTGAACCGTGGAGTTCCCCACTCCCTACTGCATTCATGTGTTTCTATCCCAAAACCAGGTGAGATCAACAACAGGGAAGAACTGCAGCTATTTATATTACACTAAATACAGCAGTGAGAGGAAGGGCATCACTCACACCTGGAAACCCTCAACTGGTCCATTTAGTGAACTTCCCAGAGAATCTTGGGAATTAAACCATACACCACACTCTACCCTGATGAGCAGTTCTCATCAGAAGGAAAGGACAGCCTTCAAGCCTGTTTAAATACACCAACAGCACAAACCAGACACTGAAGTGAGGAGTGCTACTGTAAGCAAGTTGTTGTAGAAGCTGCTCGTCTCCTGCTCTGGGATCTCCAAAGCTTCAAACAGACATTAAAACACAGAAATTACTGCCCTGCCACAGGCAGGCAGAAGTCAAAAGCATTGGCATAAGAGTGTTGTTACAGGCAGTGGCCAAGTCCTTTGACTCCTCTAGAAAAAGCAGCTCTATCACTCAGGCAACCACAAGTGAGATGTCTTACACCTTCAAGAATTTCTGCGTTGGTCCCAAATGGACTTGCACATCCTCTTCTCAAAAATCAATCTGATCTTGTTTATTCCTGTTACCTTGAAAGTGTTAGAATTTTATTCTCCAGCTGGACAGAAACATTTAAGTTTGCAGTTTATGTATTCATTATGTATTGCATTATCTGCTTAATTCCAGTATTACACTTGGACTAAAGCGAAGCCACCTCTGTGTTTAAAACACCATCACCAACAGCTCTGATAATGCTTTTCTTAAGCTTTTACTATCACAGATTAGACAAGCCAGACATTACTCCCCACATCCCTAAATTCCATTCTAGTATGGATTTGCAGGAAACATTACAGTAAAACAAATTAATAAAAGGCAATTAATTTGATATCCCCCAGGAGGTAGCATTTTTTTAAGAGTGCTATTCCATCTGTGTTTACACACTGTTCTGATCACAACTAAGCCTTCTTTAAAGCCTGGCCTTAGCCACCCATCTCTACAGTGACCCCTCTCCTCAGCACTTCCAGGGTCCTGCATCAGACAGCTGTTCTGACAAAGTAATCCAAGTTCACTTAACATTTTCCTGTTCAATACCACAAGGACACGAACAGACACATCAAGTGCACGTGGAAATTTTAAGCTTAATTCAACTTTAAGCAGATCGCTTTTGATAACTCATCCATGGATGAGACTAAATACATATAATTTAACCCAATAAAATGTTACTGCACAGAAATACAGCTACACAATTGTTTTTTCTAATATTTATTTTTTTCACCTGCAAACTGTAGCAAAACATGATCAGCTTTATTATGCAGACAGGTATCCCTCTAACATTAGAGATTTAGGCATGTATAAATAGAAGAGCTCTTAGGAAAGAAAACATTTTGAGAAATGAACAAACCTTCAATTTAACTTCATGACTTCCAATACCAATGGTTAAAGTGATGTAGCTCATTCATTCCAAGAGATACAACAGCACCTTAAAGTGGCTGATCTATTTCCCAGTAACATTTTTCACATAACAATGTGTTAAAGTTACAAATACTGATATGCACAAATAGCTATTTTCTAAGAAAAATATGTACAGTACTGCAGCATAATGAATGTGGTATCTGCAATAACTTATTAGCCAATTTTAATATACATGATACCGCTACTTTTTACCTGCCACTTCACAGGTTCAAGGATGTTACCACAGCCCTCTGTTTTGCACGTTATTACCTGGGGGGGGTTGATTTTCTCAGGTTTTGTGTATTTATTTTTTTTTAAAACTTTTTTAAAGATACACAATGCAGGCTTTTATTTTTAATTCTTAAAGACTTCTTTTGTGTTTAAAGCTAATATCAGTGAAACAAGACAACAGTGCAAGAGGCGCAGAGATGTTATGTGACCACATAAGAGTTCTTTTGGGTAAAGTGTCTATAAGGCTATAAGAAAGGATTGGTTGATGAGCTTCCTGTTGGAAATTGTCCTGTTGGTGCACCAGCCTGGAAAAAAAAACAAAAGAAGAAAAATCAAGACAAATGTTTAAGATAGTTTTGCAAATCATAAATGCAGGATATATAAAAAATATTTCTGGTTTAAGTTGCAGACCCTTTTTTGGTGGTTCTCTGAAATTACACTGCTGTAAGAGCACAGTAGACAAGTTTTGATCTGAACAGCCTTGCAAATGCCACACCATCATAATACTGAATTGCATTTTGGAGATTCACATGCTGCCTTCCCTTATGTGAAGCAGAAAAAAGTCTTTGTATCTCTAAATTAAGTGTTACGGATCACGCCTCTCCAGACACACAGAAGTTATTAATATCATGCAAGGACTCACTTACCATAAAAGGGTTACTAGATACTCCAACAGCTGCAACTTGTCCAAAAGGAGTTACTACAGGCTTTGCCTGTCCAAATGCAGCAAAACCTGCTCCTTGGAAAGATAAGTAAAAATTATTAAAACTGGTAACCAATGTCTAAGAATTCTTTGCTGCAGCTCCCACATAAAAATAAGCGGAAGCTTGGACTGCACGATCAGCAAGATGGATCCTACTGAAACACTACAAGGAAGGGAACTTTAAAAATATAGGGCTGGGCTTTTTTTACATTTTCAACTGTTCAGAACTAATTCATTTCCAATTTTGAGATATGCACTTTTTTCTATGTTATTTTACTATTTAAATTTAGGGAGAAAAACTTTCCAGTTTTCTCTTGCTTGTGTATAAGCTTAGAGAAAGTGTTAAAAATTGGTTGCAGACACTCCAAAAATGAAGACAAAACAACCCTTCTCACATAAAAGCCTGGGAATACTTACAATTTTAGTTGTCACTTTACAATACTTCACAGTTTCAGATTATGGTAAAATTCCAGTTATGTCATCACACACAGGCAAGTCAGAAAGCTCAACTACCAAACAGCGTGGGAATCCCTCTCCAATACTATTAGCAAGTTCATACAGAAACAAATATGCACCCATTATTACTCATTTATAGACAGATCATTTTCTGCATGTTGCTGATTTAAACAAGATCATCTGGAACGTTTGGACCTACCATTCGGCTGCTGAGCAAAAGCAGTCTGTTGAGGGAAAGCTGCCTGGGCTGGGAACGTGGGCTGCTGGAAGTTGCCACTAAAACTAGTAGGAAGACTGTAGGAGGCAGGAGTTCCGAACCCTGCAGGCATGCTCAGGGATGCAGTACCAAATGTTGCTGCTGGTAGGCAAAAGATAACATTCAATTAGTTGTAAGAAATCACTTTTTCCAGGAGATAAATTACCGTAGTGCCACGTTAAGAAAAGTCTCCTAATGCCTCAGTGACTCTACAAAAGTTCAGTTCAACTTCTACAGCCACTGAACCGATTTGTTAGCTTGGGTCACAACCAACTAGGTATGCAATTTATTTTTGCACTTAAAAAATGAATGGAATCATTTAAAATTTATTAGATCCAGGTATACTTTTTTAAAAACAGTATTTTTTTAGGTTCTCTACATTGTCATAGACTTCCCCCAGAGCTTTTCTGTCAAAAGGCTGTACACATCAGAAGCAGGCACTTTCAGGCAGCAAAAGCTCCTCTGTTTTTCTCCTTTTGAGAAAAGCTTGAAAGGATCTTCCTACTTCAAGCTGCATTACAAGAAGTTCTGAGTCAAATAACCCCAACCCATAAGGGATACATGCATCCTCTCTCTCTTCATCCCATCCGTAACGTCACTTTAAAGGAAATACTGACCATGCACATTATTTGCACACAAAGTTCCTATTGCAAATGCTCTTACTCTTGAGGTAAGACTTAAAACAAAAAAGAAACCCAAAACTTTTCATCTGATTCTCTGCTGAACATTTCAAGTAAAGAACACACAGCTCGTATGCAATTCCACATGCCTTCAGCAAATAAACAGAAGCACATTACGTGCAAAAGTGTAGTAACAAAACCATTATTCAATCTTTTGGGAGTCGAGCTTGGAAGGAGAAGGGTATAGAAGGTTTTTTTGATACAAACACAGTCACTAGGTGTTTTATTCTAGTTAAACCTTAGACAACTTTTCTTTTGAAATGTCACAAGGCAGATGTTATGCAAGCTCAACTGTTTTAAAAAAATATATTTAACAACCACAGTTTAATTATCAATTGAAAAATTTATCCCAAAAGTTTTCAAGGGTAAGACATGTTACATACATAAAGTGTTGACGAAGTATATGAAAAACTAAAGTACTGACATTGCTCTCAAGTTAGAGAAACTATTCAACAGGAAAACTTGCTAAAACAGCAAACAAAAGCACAACAAAATGAGCAGTGACTTGGGATACCCTAAAAGGCCAAGCTACCATCGGTAGAAGAACAGAGACACTCAACTTGTTACAATATATTGTGACCATGGAGGGTATCAATAATGGTTTTGTTTTAGTTGCTCAATAGGTTGTCTATGTATGCTCTTCTCTCCCTTTACCCAGTTGCCAAATACCCATTCTCAGTCCATTTTAAACAATGGAAAGCCTTCCAAAATTCTACGTGCAGAGAACCAGATAGCTGTCATAAGCTTTTACAAGCAAGAACAATTAGCCACAAGAAACTTGATACCAAATGTGGCCACCTACCAAAATGAGCCTGAGGAAATATGTGAGAGTGCATTGCTCCCGAGAGGCCTTATGGAAGCCACAAAGAGACCAGACAATATCAAATCATTTATACACTCTTGAACAGTCATTTCTTAATTCTATATATAGAAATATACACACGTATTATGTCCCAAATGATTCATCCATAGCATGACCAGCAATAGATTAAGCGAAGAAAACCACTAGAAATAAACACTACAAAACAGATCTCCCGTGTAATGAACAGCAAAATTCATGCAGAAAGAAAGCTTAGCGTAAATGGACAAGCTACAAGTTTACACCTTACACTGAAAGGGGCAGAATATCATCTTTACTTATAGTCATTATCTCTGTCACTTAGTACACCACATCAGTACAGCTGCCAGCAGGCTGGAACCTCTGCAAGCCCTTTAGAAGCTGAAAGGGCAGAGTTCTCATATTCAAACAAATTTATCTAGAGAGGGTATAAGTTCTTAAAGATGATCCAAAACGGCACGTTAGGAATGAGAGTGAAATACGGAAAAAGATAATTTGGGCATTAAATAGCAGAACAAGTTTAACTGCACAATATCTCAAAAGGGACTGGAAACAACCCATTTTAGCAGAGGACAGGAATTTCATCAGTTCAGTTTAACTCAGCCTGGTTAGCTCAATTCAACCTAACTAAAACTTTGAGCAAAGCACAATTCAATGTTAAAATGCATACAACAGTAGACTTAAACCTCTGGAAGTCCAGTTAATAGATATAAGCACTAAAATTTAACAGTGCCTTTGGAGAGGAAAATTAGCATAACCTGGCAGTCACCTAAATCCAAGTTCAGTGGTTTAAAGAAAAGTACAAGTCTGCTTTTTTAAAAAGTGATTAAGTCTTTGTCTATAGAACTATGATTCTACAGAATCCTCTCCCAGAAAATTAATGTAATTCATGAGTGTAAAGATGACATTTAAACATACGCTTTCCTGTTACAAAAGAGAAAAACAAAGGCCACTACCAATGTAATGAGTAAGTCCAGTGTGGAGCGAGCAGTCCAAAAGCCTTGTCCTTCCTGGTTCTAGCTACAGCTCTTGAGTTTTGAGGGCTTTCAGGATTTTGAAATAAAGAAATTAAAAAAGCAAGTGTCCCAGCTTCGCAGCAGGGCTTTTAAGACCCCTGATATTTCAGGGCAACCTCCCATGAAGCATGCTTCAAAGCCATGGTTATCATCTTGGAAGGTACTCAAATCAGTCTTAATACAGACTACAAATAGTTCAGGCAGCATCAGAAGATCTTAAACAGATCATTTGGACCTCTTACGGCCACTATTTGAAATCCTAGGATTGAGCCAGAAATCCCAATAAAAACCATCACTTAAAAAGAAAAAAGCCAAAATTGATTTCTGCAGCTTATTCACAAATATCGCACTCTACATTGAGCAAACATACAACACAAATAGACCAGACACAGCAAATACAGAAAACCTTTAAGGAACAAGTTACACAGCTATGAAAAAAGCATCAGTGCAAGTCTTGAAAGCAAGCTTCTCAAACACTTAGTGGTTTTTTCCTAACCTGTTGCTCCTCGGCTATTGGTCTGGAATGGATTTGTTGAAGGTGCCACTGGGGCAACAGGGGCAGCTACAAATGGATTTGTGGAAGGTGTTGCTGAAAGATTAAAAATATTTTGATTTAATAAAGTGTCTTAAAAATAGTTGACCTGATTCACATTAAGTTTATAGCAGATACATAAATATCTAAAATGACATGAAAAAGTAGAAATTGATAATAAAACCCTTCATTTGAAATGCATCACGATAATACTTTTTTAGCATCCTTTAGTAACTTCAGCATCAGTAGTGTGAAAGTGTAGCACTATGAATTAAAAACGAGTAAGATGTTTGCTCACACTCCCCAAAAGGTGTCAGTAACACTTCTGTACCTCCAAATGGAGCAGGCACACTCGAAGATGCAGGTTGTGTCTGTGCAGTAGCAGCCACGGGTACTGTTCCAAAAGCATTGCTGAAAATAATTCATACATTCAGTGAAGTCACAATTGCTTGTTTAACAATTAAATACAACTTAAAGTTACTGTTGACATGCAGAAGAACAAAAAAGAAATGCACACTTGCAGTTTGCAAACTGCAGTATAATTCCCTGATGCCAGGGTGAGAGACTACAACTAGTGCTGAGCAATGAATATTGAACCAAGGCCATCAGCATAAAGGCTGCAAAGCAGGAGCTTTAGGACACTTGCAATATTGAGCAGAGCTCTAACAGGTATTTGGTACCTACTACTCTAATGATCTAAAGAAGTGCCTGGCACCATTTACATTACAAATACCTAGATAAGTTTTTTGCCAGGGAAAACACTATGGTTTTCAGTAAGCATGTAAATATTCTGTACAGGAAAGTGTTGCCATCTCAGGTTTAGCACATAATGACTAGAAATGTGCAGAGAACACTCTACTAACAAAATATTCTTAATTTTACCTTCTATCCTATCAGATAGTACTGCTGTTATTTAAGCCAGTTTCAGTAGTACCACTAAACTCATTCAACATTTCCCTGTCTAGGTAAGAAATAAAACCAGATTTGAGAAACAACTTTGAGTTACTTGTCTGCAACTTGCTGACGCCAATGTCAAAACTCAGCTCCTTCTAACACAGTACCTGCTGATGTTACTGGTGGAAGTGTAGGCATTACTAGAGGTTGCTGTGGAGCTGAACACACTGTCCAATTCTGCCAGAGCTGCATACTTGTCTGAAGATGCACTTGACTGATTTGGGGCTGACAACGCAGGACCTGCTGATGCTGACACTACTGTACTGAAGCCACTTCCTTGCTCACTGCCACCTAGAAAGAAAGAAACCAGTTTAAAAGTGATGAAGATGGTTTCACTTTCTGCCCTGTCAATCTTGAGGACTGAATGAAAGTTCATGGACAGTTTAAGTTCAGACTTAAAAATTAAATATACAGGAGAAAAATGTGTGATGAGCTATGAGCAAAGTGTCATGTTTCTATAATTACTGTGCAGCTCCAAGGAGTCTCTGGTTTCCTTGGAAAGTAGTGATTTAGTACTACCCCCACCTTCAACTAGAAAATTTAAACAGATGACATATCCTCAAATAATCCGTTTCAGAACAAGGATCTACATTACAAACCAACCCAAGTGTACAAAACTTGAGAAGTAAAGAGCTACAGAATAACTATTTTTTCTCCTTAACTTAAAACCAACTAATTACAAGTATCACTGCTACTAGTTTTTAAGAAACTAAACCCAAATCTTTTGCGGCAGACAGGCAGGAAAGTTACTCCAGCAGTTCTCTGCAGCAACTGTAGTTCTCCATTCAAAAGCCTTCATTATATATTTTTTATATCACACTATCACAAGGTTGGAAAGGACCTCTGAGATCATCAAGTCCAACCTATAACCCAACACAACACCAACCCATCATCTAAACCATGGCACTCAGTGCCACATCCAATCTCCCCTTAAACACCTCCAGGGTTGGCGACTCCACCCCCTCCCTGGGCAGCCCATTCCAATGGCCAATCACCCTTTCAGTGAAGAACTTTTTCCTAACATCAAGCCTAAACCTCCCCTGACGAATCACTGCAGTAATTATGATTTAGGCATTTCCACTTAGAGCTGTTCATCTTGATAGGAACAGGTTCCCAAGAAGCAGGCTTCTGAAGGCATCCTTTTGGAGTGATGTTAATCTTAAAGCTTCCATCTTGCACATTAAGGGTACTGATGTGAAATCTGATAACTTAAAGAAAGGACACTGTGAAAGGTGGTTCATATTTTAACAAGCACAGCCATGCTTGTGGTGAGTACACACTTGTATATATAAAGTTGAGTACCTTGCCCTGCACTGAAGATGTTATCTAAATTAGCAAGAGCTGCGTATTTGTCAGCTGACTGGAGATTCGGTTTATTCACTGCAGCTTTACCAGCTGCAGCTGCTGTTGTGTTGCTCTGAGAAGCATTGAAGGCTCCAAAATCAGCACTGGAGGATTTGGGGAAGTTATCAAAGTGAGCAAAGTTAGCATTCGCAGATCCTGCACCTCCACCTGTAACAAATTAAGTTAAACACGATCAACTCCAAAGCTATACAAAGTCTCTCCAACCACTACTGAGGGCAGAACAATCCCACCTCTTTGTGGTTACGGGAGGCAACACATTTCCCCTCCCCATCCCACACATTTAAGACTCCCATTTCCATCAAAGTCACCTTGGATCATCAGAAAAAATAGTTTAAGTTTTTCATTCTGCAGAACAGGGAACAAAAAACTCTCAAACTTCAACAGCTTAAGCCACAGCTGTAATTTGATCTTAAAAAACTATATGCTATTTATTAGCTGTTAAAGTACTTTTGACAATAATATTCTGCTAAAAAAGTGTTTGTCTGAATCTTTAATATTAAAATACAGAAGCTTCATTTTCCTGTCAGATGTGTCTAATGAATAGCTACAATTTGCATCTACTTAGTGTTTCAATGTTTAAACATTACAGATGTCAGCGTTCTAGGCAAAAACCAGTGCCTAGAAGTCCAAATGTGACAGGGTTTCATGCCAAGGTTGTGAGAGAGAGTTTGGTTGTCCGTTATCAAATTTTTAGACTACATCCAATCAGGAAAGAGGTGAGGGGAAGACACAACACAGCTCTTTCTACACTGTCTCCACTGACACCAGAGATACAGAAGTCAATTTTTAAAAGTCTGACTTAGGTCCACACAATTGAACTTCAGTTCAAATATAAAGCCATGATCTTCCATCTCTTCAGTGTCCAGACCATTTAACTAGGCAGGTCACACACTTAATCTTGAGTTGTTCCATTAAGCATATCACACCTCGTAACAGCTGGTTGAGGATTCCACTCATGCTACAGAACACACAACTTTCTAATAGCATAATAAACAAGTTAAAACATATGCAACAGTAGGAATGAAAGTGCTAGACTACAATGGCATAAAATGAAGCAAGCTGAGTTTTCCACTGCGTGGAACTTACTGTGTACAGCCTGGAGAGGAAAAGCTGAAGTAAATTCACCAAAACTGCAGCTAGATGAAAGCGTTCTGAACGCTGGACAGCCAGAAATTGTGTGGGGGTTAAAGTTAACATAAGAAGGGAGAAAGAAAATTTGAAAAAAGTTTAAAACGACACCACACTCAGAAGAAAAAAAAAAGGAAAAGAAAGTCAGTCAGCCAAAGATCTAGACAAACAGCAAGTGTAAGCTCAAGCAGAGTTCTAAAGCACAATCAAATTAAAGGAAAGCAAAACAAACCTCAGCAATTGGCTCTACAAATGAAGTTAAGAAGTGTGTGCATATGTCACACACACACATAGACACACACTTCGGTACCAGGAAGTGCTCTGGCATCTACTGAAACACTTCTCTCACAAGGTAAAGAGTCAATTCCATATTTATTAAAAGCATCGTGGTTTAATCTTTCCGTAGTTATTTCAGGTGTAGAGCAAACAAACAAATAGTGCCATAAACCAGACTTGTGAGTAGCAACAGGAAAACAAAAAAATGAAAACTGACACCAAACAAAGAATTGATTTTGAGTTTCCCCAGAGCTTTAGATGGTTTGATTGCATTAAAGCAGGCAGATGCAAGAAATAAACTCAACTTAAGTACCTTCCAACACAAAGGTAAGGATTATTTCAATTAAGTATTAATCAAAAATGCTTGGAGTTCTACCTGTATTTTGGGGCTGAAAAGAAGACTGACTTGCTGTGGGGAAACCTCCAAAATTATTCGAGCCACTAAACTGTCCAAATGCATCAAAGTTTGCAAAATCTGCATTTGCAGAGTTCTGCGCTGTAAATTGCAAAAGGAACAAAACATGTTAATGGATATGGGAAATAAAGACAAAACCAGATGTATTAACTGAATTCATGGTCATGGCAGCCTCCAAGGGTTGTCCTACCTTGTCATTTCTTTTTACATGAAAAAATTACACATGATGCTCTGAAAAAGCTTTCACGAATCGCCTTCACAGGGCTGTACCAGTTAATGCTACTTCTCTCCTCCTCACACATACTACTCCTCACACCTGCAACACCTGATGAAATCCAGCTCATCCCCACAGTGTTAGCAGAGGAAAAACAGCCAAAGAGTACAGAATACCAGATGCACATCTGTGGAACCCAAAATACTCATTCTAAATGCTGGTTTCCAGATCTAGAATTTGTGGACTAACTGAAAACTTCTTTGGGAATAAAAGTGACAAGGTATTCTTGTACCACACTGACAATTTGAATTACTTGTACACAAAGTGTTTCTTCCTTGGGTGAATTCAGTTTGGAACCACTTGGCTAGGATAAATTCATTTCACTGAAAAGTTCATGTTTTAGAAACCTAAATTAGAGTGCATAAATACAGAAAAATCAACACCAATGTCAAAAGAGCACTCAGACTGTATCCACAAGTTAACAACAGCAAAGGAAATTTCAAACGGAATTTCAGGTCTTGCCTTCCTTTTGTGCCACACCATAGGAGAAAATAGAAGTTAACACTCATTTGATTTCAAACAACTGGATATTCAAGCATCTACAGATTCATCAGGAATTGTATGCCTAACTGATCAGCTCCACAGAGAGTCTAAACACTGTTATAAGCAAGGAGTAATGGAAAAAATGTTTTTAAATCAAACAAACCAAACCCCTAATATTGATAACTCGAGTAACGATCTAAAAGCCCACAAAACACTTCCTAGAATAACAGACAGCAATACATTAGATTTTTGGGGCAGAATTTGTTTACTCTGCAGGGATTTCGCAGGTTAAGCATATACAAACCAAATAAAACAATCAGCATCATTTAAGTACAGTTACTTAATAGACACATAATGCTAATAAGTTGCATTATTTCACTTAATTTCTATTTTAAAGGTATCTGTACTACAGATTTATAAACTACAAGGGCTTTTTTACACCAACTCCAGTATTCCACAATGCTAATATAAATGGAAATGCAAGTATTTCCCTTCACAGGGGACAGCAGGAGAGGGTGAGGTTTGACTCTACTTGATACCAATCCTAATAGGAGCATGCATATTTATCTGGTTTACAAGGCCTGGTTTTGGCAGCAGGGGTGGCCCCTGTGAGAAGAGATCAGAGATCAGAAATCACCAAGGTCAGGGAAGAACGAAGAGGTGCTCCAGACACCCCGTGGTCCACGGAGGTCTGTGGTGGAACAGATACCCACACTGCAGCTTGTGGAGAACCACAACACTAGAGCAGGCAGAGATGCTTCAAAGGAAGCTGGAGCCTGTGGAAAGCCCATGCTGGTGCAGGTTGATGGCTGGAGCTGTGGCTAATGGAGAGGAGCCCACACAGGAGCAGCTTTCTGGCAGGAGCTGTGACCCAGTGGGGGCCCACGCTGAAGCAGTCCATGCCTGAAGGACAATATCACATTGAAAGCACTCATACTGGAGCAGTTCTTGAAGAACTGCAGCCCATGGGAAGGGCCCACTTGAAGGACTGTGTCCTGCTGGGGGGAGGGATCCCACGATGGAGCAGGGGAACAGTACGAGGAGGAAGAAATGGCAGAGATTAAGTGTTACGAATTGACTGCAAGCCCTATTCCCCATCCCCTCAGGGAGGAGGCAGAAGACTAAGAAGTGAAATTGAGCTTGGAAAGAAAGGATGAAGGTGGGTTTAGTTTGTTTTTTTATTTTTCACTATGGAACTCTCTTTTTAATTGGCAAAGTAAATTAATCTTCCCTAAGTGGAGTCCATTTGGCCCATGACAGTCCCTGGCAAGTGAGCTTGACTGATAAGCTTTTTCATCATATTTTCTCCCGCATCCTTCTGAGGAGGGGGAGTAAGAGAGCAGCTTGGTGGGCACCTGGTGGCCAGCCAACAACCCACCACACCACTGGGGTCAGCAAGAAACAAACAAACATCAAGTTCTGTCCTAAAACCTTCACCTTTCATGTGTGCAAGGAGGAAAAGTTGACACAAACAGAAAAATATTTTATTATACCCTTGGTATTGGTTCAAATCGCACTCTACAGACTTCAACTTCCACACTTTTTGTTTTTAAACCAGTAGCTCTTTGAGAGGAATAGATTAAAAATTCATTTGCACCTTGCTTTATAACAAAAGCAATGCTTTCATCGTGATGCATCAATTGAATAGAGACTGAGACCCACGTTTAATTGGCCAAACAGGATGAAGTACATATGTCACTCCTAAAATTTTTCAATATTTTTCATTAACCACTCACACAAACAGAATACCATGTCAAGAACCTTAAAAACTCAGAAGTATTACATTACAGGCCAATTAACTGCTTTTGCATCAGCTGACACCTAAAATTATCTGCAACTCAAACCATGTCGAAACCCTAGCATCGTGAAGATTCTTCTGCAGAGTATTCAGATATTAATCTTGCTTTATTTTATGTGGTAAATTTTAAACCTACCTAAAAGTGGCACAAAGGTAAAGACCAGGTAAGACTTGTATTTTCCTGTCCCTGAACAATACATAGATCATACTTTTAAGGGTGGACTGACAATTCCAAAACTCAGTTCTCCACACAGAAACCCCAGAACAATCCCAAGGAGGTTCAGGAACTACAGTGGGTTGCAGACTGGAGTGGATTTACATCTGCTGCTGTGACTGCAGAGCAGTGAGGCAGCACAAAACCTTGCTGGCCAAAGCTAGCTCAAGTACGACACCACCAGTCACAGCAACGCAAGCTGCCCTACAAGCTCTGCACAGTTCCTTCTGTGAGGTTTGCACTACTGACAGGAAAGGCATGAAATGCCCCAAATCAAAACAAAGCCCACTTATGTTGGATTACGTGGGAACAATTCTCTAGAAGACAGTAACTATGCTGAGCTATTTTATTTCTTCTGGGTAAAGCCTCTTCTTCCTTGTTACCTATGGCAGAGTTGTGCCGTGTCACTACACTTGAAGTCTTTTGTACAGGTCTTCTGTTACATTAGTTTATAGTAAGTTTGCATGTCAAAAAACATCTTTTTGTTGCTATTAGCAGTCCACAAATGACAGTGAACAGTTATCCATCATCATCATCATGATCAGAACTTATGGAACTTTGCAAATTAAACACCAACAGCAAATATAAGGTCAGCATGTTTCTCCTTCAACATCCAACACCTCGAGCCAGCTCAGTACATTAGAAAACTCAGGCAAAAGGAACACATCTAAAGTTGCACTTCCTGCATAACATTTAAGCTTTACATTTAGACTTTACACATCACAGTACAAATCTGTGAATATTCTCCTCTCAGCTGCTGCACTGTTATGCCTTAACTGCAGAAACAGCAACTTACACTGGAAGATCTTAAATTTGCTGATGCTCTTCAGTGATTTCTTTAGCTACCATAGCATCCACAGGAAAAGAAAGCACATCTCATATAGGCACTGCTAAAACCGAGCCCTAAAACAAGAACATCAAGCCATAAACTTTGAGAAAGCAGTGCTGGACTAAGTGCAAGTTCTTCAGTCTTCTGCTGTAGTGTGTGATGGGTAACACAAGTTTCCACAGCACGCGAAATGAGCATTTAAAACTCATTTTTGCCAAAGCTGGTGGACTGATCAACCCTCCTTGTGTTCCAAACGGAAGAGTAACATTTTATGATTGGTTTCAGTTAACATTACCCTGTGGTTGCTGCACACAGAACAAGCCTTACAAGTGTTTTACCCCAGCAAGTCAGAAAACACCTTCATGTAAGCCGGTCTGCAACACACATTCAGCTACTGCATGCTCAGAATGAGGTTTCTGTCTTTCAGAATTGAATTACAAGCCCTGAAACTGTTTTGGGTTCTAAAACTTTCAGAAAGGAATTATGGGAATGACCATAAGGGTTGATTATTGAAACAGAAAACTAGTCGGTGCAGCTGGGTACTCCTCAGTTTTGATTTTCAGCACTTGATTTCAACCAGAAGTAAAAAACTCTTCTGTGAGATCATTTAATATCCTTTCAAAAATTACCCAGAGATGCAGGATAATTTTACCTGGATTTGGGACACAGTATTGAAATATTGCTTTAATGAAATTTTCAACAACTGAAACTCAAAGACAACTGTTTATAATTAAGTGTATATAAACAGACTCATTCTTTCCAAATTTGTTGCTGAATGAGTTATTAGAAAGAATATTTGCAGCCTCTTCAGTAACACTGTACAACACTGGCTGCTCAGTACAAGTTCTCCTGGTTAAATATACCTCCAAAAAGATGATTAACACGAAATCTTATGTTAAGAATTTCACAAAATACACTGCCACAGCAATTCTGATTCTGTATTACTGAATTCAGTCAATTATTGCACAAGTTTTTTTCTTAAAGTTAACTTTGATAAAGCCTTGCTACTTTGTTCAGTTCCTCAGTTGTTCCTGAAGTCTCCTCCATCACACTTCCTCTCAGCTATTAACAGCAGCAGGGCTGATGTTAATGAACTATCTCTTATTCCTGTTGGCTTAGCAGCATCATGGTTTCCCTCAGAAAAACAAGATGCAGAGCCCATTCACACAAGGCAGGCAAAGGTACTTTCCCACAATTAAAATGCAAGTTAGCAACAACATACTTCAGTGACCACAAAATCAACTTTTCCTTTAGGATAGACTTCTATGGCTCAAGATCTTTGGCTCAAAACAAGTCCTGAGGGCTCAATACATTTTACTGAAGTCACTCTTTAAGAATTCAAGGCCCACCCCCACCCTCAGTCAAGGCACATGCTCTGAGCTTGTTTATTCTTCCTGAAACTACAGACTGCTACCCACACGGGGTAGTGTTCACTTCAGACACACACACACACACACGAAAGAGGAGGTCATTCTTTGAACTGAGGAAGCCTTTGCTTTTCTCTTTAGCTGACAGTTCTTGTCAGTGCATTTGAACGCCCTTAAAGTCTGCTTTCTTCCCACAAATGCTCTTCCTAATAATTTTCAGAAAGAAGACTGAAGGTCTAATAGCAGCTTCTCCCTACATTCTGTTACTCATCCTCTCACACTCTCCCCCGAAGAATTTAGAGTTCTAGTAGTAGGCAGAAACAGCCTAATCATACATATCACAGAAAATAGCTACAGCAACTCCCACTTCAAAAAGCAGGATTATCGGCCCTTAAGTCTTCAACCTTTCTTTATAATGATCTAAAGGAAGTCTTGAGCAACACAACATTCAAGGCACAAACTGCATACACCTCACGAAGAAATCAAAAATTAAAACTACATTTTACCCATTTAAAAGGGATGCACTGCTCAGAATACTTACCTGTGTGACTGTTGAAGTGTGCAAAATTAGCAAAATTTGCTGTAGCAGTTGACTGAGGAGGAGCAGCAGCAAAGATATCTGAGCCAAGGTCGCTGAGGAGGTCAAATTGTTTCTTTTCTTGTTGCTGCTGTCCTTGAGATCGAACTACAACAGGAGACTACAAACAACATGTCAATTAGCTAATAAAGTGGACATTTTACCAAAAAGACTTTTGTAAAATACTAGAAGGATAGACTAAACATATTTCTTTAAGAAGCCATTTAGACCTGAAGTTCAAGATGCTGTATAGAGTACAGGCCCTCCTCCTGTAGTATGGGAAAGAAAATTTATTTATGCTACTACTACAGTGGCTTTTAAAGGAACTCTGCACCTGACTTCCCTGGATTAATAGGGCCTAAAAGAACAAAATAGCAGCTTAAAAGAAACTCCAAAATTAGGTATTTAAAGCGGCAAATGCTGGACAAACACAAGCAATAAAACAATTCTGTGATTCTGTAATAAAGGTAATTTTATGATTTGGAAAATATTTATTCACTGCATTCTGAAAAAGACTTGAGAATTCAGTATAGGGATAGAAAAATCCCTGAAAGCCACTTGATAAGACAGAGAATGCATAGCTCTGAGGAGAAGGACTTGAGGTGCTGACGGATGAGAAGCTCGATATGAGCCAGCAACGTGTGCTCGCAGCTCAGAAGGCCAAGAGTGTCCTGGGCTGCAGCAAAAGCAGTGCAGCCAGCAGGGCCAGGGAGGGGATTCTGCCCCTCTGCTCTGGTGAGACCGTACCTGGAGCCCTGTGTCGAGTTCTAGAACCCCCAACATAAGGAGATGGAACTGTTGGAACAGGTCCAGAGGAAGTTACAAAGATCTGAGGGCTGGAGCCCCCTCTGCTATGAGAACAGGCTGAGAGAATTGGGGTTGTTGAAGAGAAGGCTCTGGGGAGACCATACAGCAGCCTCCCAGTACTAAAAGGGATTCCAGGAAAGCTGGGGAGGGACTTCTTACAAGGGCCTGGAGTAACAGGACAAGGAAGAATTGCTTTAAATTGGAAGGGAGAAGATTTAGATTAGACATTAGGAAGAAATTCTTCACAATGAGGGTGGGGAGGCCCTGGCACAGGTTGCCCAGGGAAGCTGTGGCTGTCCCATCCCTGAAGGTGTTCAAGACCAGGCTGGATAGGGCTTTGAGCAACCTGGTCTAGTGGAAACTGGATGGGCTTTAATTCCCTTCCAACTCAAATCATTCCACGATTCAAAAGTGTTAATGAACACGCTTGCTTTTCATATACATATTCACTACAAATGTCACTGTTAACAGTATCAGCCATTTTACTGTTTTCAAATAAAAACTAAACATGAAAATATATCACATTAGGTTCAGACTTTAGAGATATTTATACAAAAAGACAATCATAATTTAACTTGTCAATCACACTGGAAAATTCTCTCTACTGAAAAATAATCATTTGAAAGAAAAATCAATTCGGTCAATCTTCATTTAAAACCTGATCTGCCAACACTTCCAACAAGATACGTAAAATAAAGATGTCTTTAGTGATTATAGTATTAGGTAACAGTTGCTCCTGAATTCTTGTGCCACTAAAATAATGCTGCTGAGCAGAGCTGTGCTCCTCAGCTCTCTCAACTCACTTGGCTCGGTGTGCCCTTGTTTAAGTGCAGTGCGGGTGCAGCTTCTCCCAAGAGAGATTTGAGCGGCTTCACCTCTGGTGTGCTGCTTGTACTACTGGCAGAAGACCCCGATATGGATGCATGGACTGATGCCACCACCTTTGCTTGCTCTGGAGGAACATACCTATATTCAAAAACAACAATGGTTTTCAGGCGTTTAAGATGCAAAATTCTGCTCAACATTCATAAGCCTGAAGCATGAGAACTGGCAGATCTCGGCTTTTCTGTTTTAACCACTGACTCTGCAACAAGTTCTATCAGCAATTTGCAAAATACTCATTATTTAAATATGCCAGATTTTTAAAAAATCTCCCAGAATTCCAAGTCACCAATATTTTCTATAGCATGTATTACATACAAACCACATTTTCCATCCTCTAAAAGCCTGCAAACCCCTTAGTTTACACTGCTGTAGATACTGCCTTAAACAATTTCTGATCCATCAATGTGAACAATACACTGAAAAACTTCAAATAGTTTGTCTTTTCTGCTTCTTGTAGGAGCTCTGAATAAAGCCCAGAAATCTTTTCACTTCAGAGCTGTGCTATCTAACCCAAAGAGCACATAAGGAGGAAAGCACACAAGAATGTGAGGATAACAAACCATCTTCACTTCTTGTCACAGAAGCAATCTTCATAATTGTAAAGCTATCTTACCATCTTTTCTTTTCATATTTTTCCTGTAGAAATTCCTTTACTTTCTGTGGATCCCTGAAGTCTGGAATTGCTGATGATCTATCATCAAATAGGCCTAGCCAAATCTGTTTGCACACCTTATAAAAAAACAAAACCAACCATGGATTAATTAGAGAAAATATGTTCATTCAAAACTTAAAGTTTACAATCATTAATGCAACAAACCATCAAAAAGTAAATGGCTGCAAATTTTTTTTTTCCAGAATGAGCAGACTGGTGCACCATGTACTGGTCTAAACACTTCAAGTTGAAAGACCATCTGCCCATCTGTCACAGCAGGGCAAGCAAATCCCAGCATCCAATTTCACCAAATACTGCTTGCACAAAATATTTGTAGTATGAAGAGGCAAAGTATCCCATTTCTACTTGTGATCTTTAAGAATGTCATCCTTCACCTAATTCTACACATTCCCTTACCTGTACTTCAGGGTTTAAACTGTTTCAACACATTCTGTATACTATAAGCCCCAGAGAGTAGCATTTAAAGGATCTCAGGTTTAGTATTTACACTTTGCTTACTCAAATTACTATTTGAGTACAGAAACTTTTTTATTTAAACAGCCCTTCTTACCATGATGCAGCTCCTATGGCATCAGATACTTTTAATTTGAGTAAGGGTGTGACAGAAGGGGAAAAGTACTCTTGCATTCATTTTCTAATTGTAGTTGTGAGTGAGCAGAAGTTGAACTAATTGCAAAGTTCTTAGTATGTTCAGCTTCAATTCCTGAACAAGAGGAAAGGTTCTCAGAACTAAGATACAGGAGTTTTTACACAAAATGTTTTAAGCACTTGAGACCACACCGAAGTAAGATAGCAAACATGAGCTGCACTCTAAAACCAGACTCTACCATTTTAGAACAGGTTTCTTTCAGAATTGGAATCAAAAAAATTTTGTTTTTACTATGCATACCCTTTCCTCCCACACCCTTTTCAAAATAGTCCTGACCATCTCTCTTACACGCCTCCTGCAAATGTTGTCCTCTATTCCTGGAACAGAGGTTTTCAACATTGTCCCCCAGGACCTTTAAAGGAAGCACACGCTCTTAACAAGCAAGAGCTGCATAAACTGACTGCCCTGAAAGTGAGCAAATCAAGGTAGAACCTGTGATATTTCCACTACATCATCTTCCCCAGAGAGGCACTGACTTACTGGGGGTGGATGGTGGTTCTTTACCTGGCCAGCTAAATTCACCAAAATGATAGCAACTTAGCATCTTTGGAAGCACTAGTTAAAGTGTGATAAATCTTATAGGTCATTTCCAGGATTGCTCAGGATGAGACAGATCAGACAGACAGCATAAGTATGTATTTCATGCTTGATGCCTCTGTTTTATATAGCCTGCTTGCATATCTAACACTGTGCAGTCCTTATTGTCATACACTGGATAGAGACAAACAACAGCAGTGAGAAACAGACCTAACGATCAAAGAGCAGCTCTAAATCAGTCATTTAAATACTCATCTAAAAGTAAGATCAGTAGTTCCTGTATCAAATAAACTCAGCTAGTCAGCATTCATTCAGCAACTCAGCTCCCCAAAAGGGTTACATTCAATGCACTGACTGGAGTTCACAAGCATAAACAGTCATTATTTGCAGGATGGTAGTGGATTAAATCAAACTGAAGGTATATAATACTTCCTCATACAAAGTTAAAAGACAAACTTAGTCAAAAGTCACAATTCTGCTCCAAAATAGTAGCTGATAGCATGAAGCACTGATTTAATAGCAGTAATCTTTCACATAAGAGCACTGCCTTTTGCTGACAACCTTTATAAGATCAGAACACCCATGGGAATCACTTTAACCACGTGCAGTGGACAGTGCTGTGGGCCAGGAGTATTGCTACACCTCCATTTGCAACTATGACTGCACCAACTGGCAGCCACAGGATTGCTAGGAGGGAGAGAAGCCCTGCCTACAGCTAGTTAGAGAATTCCTGACAGCTGGAGCTGGTTATGTCTCAATCTACACAGTCCCAGTAATACACATACACACACACCCTTCAGTGTTTCTTGCTGTTCTTCCCAACAACGAAGAAAAAAGTTGTGCCTAATTTCAGACAAACAGAAAGAAACAGAAAGCTGTTAAAGCAGCCCCTACTGGACTCCCACACCTGGCAGAATGACTCTGGAGGCTGTGCCATGACCAGTTTGCACCCAGTGTAAGCTGTGCTAGTGAATAACAGAGGAGCTCCTCCTCCCCACCTGATTCAGGCCTTTAAGTCACTTAAGTCACGAAAACCCTACCCACAAACCAAAAACCAACCCCATGCCAAGTAGTCTCCAGCCTTCCTGATCACTACAGGAAACTTCTAGGAAAAATCAGAAAGCAGAGTCCTGCATGCCTTTAGATCATTTACCAGCTGTGTAGCTGCCATGGATAACAGCAACAAGAACCCACAGACAGGTACGAAAGACCATGCTGTCCAAACACGCTGCTGCTTTCAAATGCTGCAAGCTTGAAGGCATCAATTCTTGCCTTGCATTGCAATGTTTGCAAGCCTTCAGAACACAGGCTTCCAAAAGAGTTTCCTGGAGCAATCTTTCTTCTAAATACTTAACATAAAAGCAGTAACAACTACACTATGCCTTGAGTCATTACTATAACTTATTAAACCTGCCAGGCACTCTTTGCTGGCTCTCTGTTACTGGCAGCAGAGAGAACAGGATTACTAATGGGCAAAACAACCACCAAGCAGGAGAAACCAGACTTAGTCACACACAGTTCAAGAGAAGCAAGAGCTTCTCATCTTGACAGTCTGACAGCAGTAACTCTGCCAACACAAAGGTTAAAACATTTCACCTTACCACACCAGAAATACAAATTAAATTTCACATCATTTTCTTTATCTAAAGAGTTCTCAGAGAAAGTACAACTTCTTATGTCTTAAATACAAACAAGTCCTTCAGAAAGTCAAATTTTAAAGCTTTAATATCACACAAGAAACTATTAAAAGACACAGTTCTGTCTGTTTCTGAATGGAGTGCCACACAATGCTTTGAACATCAGCAGCCGTTCCAAGCAAGCATTCAGAACACAATAAAAGGCCCCTTGTCTTTTCTTGTTTGCTGGTGACCTGCATGCTCTTTCTAGCTATACTTTTGTTACTATCATCTGACTTGACAGGGACCCACAATACTGCATTGATTATGCTTCAAGCAAGCCTTAATACACATTTTCAGTTATCTACAAAGAAGGAAATAGCATTATGCTGTGCAATACCATGGGATGCAATCACATTCAAAAAGATTATTGTCAGAGATGGAACTTGCATCATTGTGCAACTGAAATAGTTACCTTTCCACAGTCTTTAAATAAGTCACTAACAGTACTGAATCTTGTGCAAAGAAGTTTGCTGTGAGAAGTGTGGATATTTTTACTGATTAGATCATCACATTTTTTTATTTCAAAACTATTTAGAAGTTACTCATGATAAAGATAAATAAAATTTATCCAGGAAATTTATGCCATACAACTTGCTGTTGAGCAATGGTGGGAAGTGATCACTCAGCATTTACATTTGTGGCATCCTGATCAGTCCCCACTAATCACAGCTTTGGAATCCACATCTGACTTTGTCCACACTTGAGGTACTGAGAGTAACTGTAACAAATAAATAGCTAACAGAAATGCAGAAAAATTAGATTGGCAATTTGGGTGCCAATACTTCAACATAAGCTTGGGTTCTATGTTCTGTCTGGCCTGACAGCTGCCCAGGCAGGACACCTGGACAAGTGAGCACACAGTCACTCCCAGTGTGTGCTGAATCTGGCCCAGCCACTACTCGCAGGGGGAAAATGAAAAAAGGCAGTGAAGGGCATATAAATCTGCATAAAACTAAGCTTTAAGCGACCAGTCACTCTACTAAATACCCAGTTTTCTTCTTAGTTTTCTAATACAGACTTACTATTTGAGGAAGACACAAGGAAGCAACTTTCAAAAGAAGCACAGATTCAGATCGATAAGCTTTGAGAAGTCAAATCCCAAAGAGAACAACTGACTACTCCACACATAAACCAGACTTGCATAGCCAAATCAGAAAATGCGACTGCCCAGGTTTCCTCGTTACATCTTAAGCTTCATTTTAACAGAATTACTCATTCCTTTGCTTCTTCATATAATACATGAGGAAGCATCCCAACTCACCACGAAGTTACACAACATTACTACTAAGTTACCAGGCTTAAAAAGTTTATAGCTCTCTACATCACACCATCTTTTTGAGGATGCTCTGGTTTATCCATTTAATACTAATATTGTTCTTTTTGCAACAGCAACACAAATAACCCTCTGCTCAAAAGCTGTTCATTCACCAACAAACCTTGCTATACTACTCCTTTTGATAACCGAAGCTCTATTAAACAAAATGCTCTGCTTAGAGAAGAGCATGGCAAGCTGCAGCCAAGAGGAAACATTCGAGTTATGTGGAAGCCCCTAGAAACAGTGGAAAAGGTCCAACAATCCATAATCATCGTCCACTGTCCCTGAAAAGTATAATTAGTCCATGTCCCACTGGTTCACCAGTGCACCAAGAAGAAAAAAAAAGACAGCATTGAAGTCAGGATGATTAAGTGAATGCAGCATTTGAAAGTCTACTTTTGTTGCAGGGTTGACAGAAGAAAGACTTTGAAGTTTTGTCTGCATCTATGGCATTGTGGGAGCTGCAAAGTAATAAGACAAAGCAAAGTTTTATCTTGTCAGGTAAGAATAAGTAGAAAACTTAGCAGTTATCCTCATGAAATTTAAAAGTTCATGAGAATACTTTTACAGCTGGTTTGGGGGGAACAGCACCTGTCCTCTGCCAACGAACTAGTCCTGCAAGGGATGTCATTAGATATTTGGCAATGAGATACTGGGAAGTTCAGAATTAGATCAGTAAGTGCAGCATGAATCAAAGAGGGAAAAAGAATTGCAACCAGCTTCAACCTACTCACCCTGACCTAAATAAAAACCCAGGAGGTAGCAAGGCAGAAACTGCAAGTTGCCATAACTTAAATATATCTTTGGAAGGACAAACAGGGCCAAGTGCATATTGTATGTTATAACAGAGCCTTCACCTATATTTCTCTTCATACCATTAGTTTCCCTGAATCTGCACTCAAAAGTTATTCTATTGGAAGGAGAAATTGTTTGTCCTAAAATAAATCAATTTACCTATCTTGTACACTATTTACCTTTGTAGTCTTACCTAGGTAACCACAGTTTGAGTGATTACCCTTGTTTTCAGCTTTAACATAAAGGAATAAAGAACTCATCCCATTCATTGCACATCTGGTACTCTACAACACAGAGCTGACCCAAAAGGCTGCTGGTTTAAAATCTAACCTCATAGTAATATTTCACGCTTACAGGAGTTCCAAGCAGGGTGAAGAGGGACATAAACATAAGTCTTCCACAAATGTTTAGCTTTTGGGTTTGCTTCTGGTTTGTCTTCATGTTTTGGGGTTTGTATGTGCATTTTTGCAAAGCTGGAGAGATGGGGAAGGACAGGCACACTAGAAAGCTGCTAATAAAGAAAACTGACTCAACAGTATCCACCAGAATTTTGCATAAAGCCTGACACAATCTGAGATTTCAGTTATTTCTGTTCCAGAGCTACATATTTCAACTACCAAACACTTTACCATGTCATAGCTATTTCACTGATACACATCTCCAGCATGTGGGAAGGCAGATACGGAGAGGCAAAGGCCTTCTGCTTGCACATCACATTGAGCCACTACACTTCACAAATTCCTGTCAGCATAGTTGTGCTCGTTAGGAATAATAAAAATTCCACTAGGCCAGCAAAATTAAGTTTTTGCTCATGAAGCCACCTTCTATTGTAGGCAGTGAAGGCAGCACAGCAAGGAAAAGCTTTAACAGAAAAAGCACTGCTGGTAGAAGCTGCACTTCAACTAGAAAAAGCACATGACTAGACTGACTGCTATGGAGCACTTCTTGTTTAGACCCAGACATACCACTGCATAGGAAGATTACACATGTCAGTCTAGTTTAGAAATCTCTAATGAGATATTACCTTTCAGGAGTCTGGCAAATGCCAAATTAGATTTCTTCATCTCCCCCTCCCCCCAATAAAATATCCCCAACCAAACAATGCTGACTGTGCAAAGAACTGCCGATTACCACACAACAAAACTATGTTCCAAAACATAACACTCACCACAGGAAGAAAGATTTGGAAACAGTTCCCTTATGCAAGCAAGTTATAGTTTTGTTTAGTTATTCAGCACTTCTGATGTCAATATTATTCATTAATCTCTGTAGGTTAAAAGAATTTTATATTGCCAGTAGAGCGATTTCAAAGCCACTTTGGGTCCAGAAGCTACAGCTGCTCTCATAAGCACAGAGTCCAGGCTGGCAAATCCTGCTAACAAAGACATTGTTCTCCACACAATCAGCTCATGTATCTCTATCGTATTAGCAGAACCAGGCATGCACTACAAGGACACCTGACAGCACAGCTCATGCTGTCAGGACTCATCAGCTCCAGCTTCCTACTGCTGTTTCAACTCCAGGGTTTCTAGGCCACATCCCATAGTCAAGGAGATTCTAGGGAGGCTTTTTGGTCAAGGCAAACCCAGCTCTGAACTAGCTCCATACTGCTACTAGTTGTGCAATTGTAGGTTCTCCTAGAATCTAGAGTGCAGGGAACTGGTAAGAGACACTTGCAGAGGCACTATCAAGAGTCAGGAAGACTGGCACAAACCCAAAATTGAGCACTGAAAACTAATCCAAAGCAGCTGAGTGCAGCCACATAGCATTCTACTCATGAGCTCATGTAAACACTATCTTTCCTCCCAGATAATTTTCTTCCACCATATGTATATTACAATAGACTACTCCAAAAGGTTATAAAACTTACAGCACTTTTCAAAGGTGTAGCAGGAAATATTAACTATATAACTGGTTTCCTCATAATACTATTTTTCAGCTTCAGAGGAAAGCTCCTGAATAAATATTCACAGCTATAATGGCAACATGAGAGGAGCACCACCATCACTTTCTACTATAATCACACTACTGAATCAGAGGCTTAATCAATGTTAGCATCATTTGGTTATGAGTATTCAAACAGAATCATCTCCATATCGTTCTCTTCATTATTACCCAAGATGAAAATAAAGTGTAAAAACACCTCACACTGCTCTTCAAGAAGAGGAGGAGGGGGAAAATCCTACTCTGTGACTCCAAACTGCCTTTATCCTTCAAACGGACTTCAGAAGGCATGTGAGGAGCATCAGCTTGATGTGTTCATTGCTGCAAAAGTGAGCTAACCCCAACATCAGCAAAACCAGAGTCTAGACATCTGCCTATACCTGCAGGTGAGTAAGCAACACCAAAATATAGATCACTTCTGACACAGAAAAAAAGACATAAATATTTATTCAAAGCAGTAACAATTCATCCAAAAAAAACCAAGTTACAGGTGCCAGAAAGACATTCCTTGGAGGTACAGGGAAGGACGTGGTGTTTCACACTGCTCTGAACAATCTCTTCCCAAAAGCAGTCGCTTTGTGGAAGTCTTTTAGTAACAAAGTTTTAACCACATGTGTCAAAGATGGCAATTTGTGACAGAAAAATGCTATTTCAGTGATTAGGAAGTGCTTATTTGTTTATTTTGAGAGAAAGTCAATGCCATTTAATACATTGACCTTACAAATGCTCTTTGAAGGAGAGTGGAAAACTACTTCTAAGAACAACTCACCACCTTAGTAACTACCTTATCTCAGGGAGGCTCTTTTGTTGTTTTCCTGTCTATTCAGACCAAGTTCCCTGTTGTACACCATGATCTGGAAGCAAGAAAGCTCACCCCAGAGGCCTTGGCTGTGTTGGAGAAAGACTGGGAGGACAAAGTGAGAATGAAAGTATTTTACAAGCTAGAGGAAAAAAATGCAAGTTTGACATACTAGATTGCAAGGAGCTGGGGGCTTTTTTATATCTATAGCTGCAGAATAAAACAATTGAATGCTACATCTAAACCATTCAGTGACTTTGTTTCACATGTCCACATATTAATATTGGATAGTTCCGTATATACACAGGAGCCACCTACGCTGGAGTGCAAGATAAGCAAAAAAAGGGGTTTATGAGGTCAGATGAACTTCATCTGCCCAATACTTTTATCTTATCTGCAGGTGAGTATTCCAAAGTCCAATATCAACAAAGGAAAGCCAAATGCTTATTTAACTACTGCAACACACAGCATGACAAAGTGATAACGTGCTTAATTAAGTCTTAAACTTCTGACAGCATTTAAAACAATATCACTTCTGTTCAGTGTTTAAGCACCATCTGCAATCACAACTATCTACTCAGAGTTGCTTTAGACTTATGGCAATGCACTGCTGTCCTAAGTTTTGAGTTGTAGGATATCATCATTTATTAAGTAGCTCATTTAAATCATTGCAATACTTGAATTAGAGGAATAAGTACTAGAAACAGACACCTGTTTTTGAAACATAGTATGGCACTGCAGAGATCTGTGAACTTTTTATGTCAATAATAAATTATGTGTCAACTAAATCATTATGATTGGCAGATCAGTCAGGTCTATAATGAGAAGGACTACACTGAAGAGGGATCACTTAAGGTTTCATATCAGTTAAGAAAAACTCTTAGCATTCTCCAGCCATTGCAGATTCAGTGAAAACCTGAAATTAAAACAAATGCAGGGAGGAAGGGAGGGACATACACGCTCTCCTTTACAATCGTGAAGCTCAGACTGGGCAAAGCTGGAGTTTACAGTCTAATCTTATGACAAGAGACTAACATTGTATTTGAACCCATAAAAGATTCTTTATTATTGTCCCTGTGCAAGAACTCAGCAATACAGTATATGTGTATAAACATATACGTGCAATTTTATACAGCTTTAACATGCCAAAGCAATTAAAAAAGCCTAGTCAAAGCCATTAAGAGTATTTTATAATGTCTGGAAGTATTTAGACCTTGTTCCAGCTCTGTCTAGAGGAATCATCCCCTAACAGTCATTTCAATAACACATTTACCAGGATAGAAAAGGAACTGCTACTTCCATTTCCATTCTTCAACCTGACAGTTATGAATGGGCTAAGTTTAACAAAGTATCAGCATTTTAGCTAATGATGGGATTTATCCCCAGAAAGCTTCACAAGACCACATTGATAAGACGCTCTGTTAGCCTACAATCAATATTCTGCTAAAACAGAATACAGACCAAATCAAAGTGAAACAGAACTTTTTCTAATTCAGAACAGAAGAAAAAGCTGCTTCCAAAATCCTCAATGCTATAGTATGGTATTAAAATACAAACTTCATCCTCAAACAGAGGATGCAATAGCAACATCCCAAGGTTAACACGCTCTATCTGGCCCCACAGAACCAGTCCAACATTTATCTCAAATTTAGTTTTCACCTACTAAAAAGAACAAAAAGGCAGTACACTAGAACATTATGTCTTCAAAACTGCCCCATGCCACTCTGAACACAGAGACATGATGAGATAACAATCCTGAGAGGGAAAAAAATTCTTCCTTTCCTTCCTCTCTTCAGGAACCTTCAACATCGATATAATTTCATTACAGAAAGAGGATATTGCAACTACCAGAAGGCTTTGACACCTTTTCTGAAGAAATACAGCTACAAGCAACAGGTTTTTGTCTTCTTTCAGGAAACATTGCTGCAGTCAGTGTCAAAGTCTGGGCTTGCAGAAAAAAACAGATGCGTATTGCCTTACATGAAAGCAAAGGAAAATCCAATTCAAAAACACTGATCATGAGAATCTAGATGTCTGGGTTGGGCAATAACACAACATTATGATGATCAGCTACCTAAGTGAAACGAACTCTTTAGAAGCATCACTTCAAAGGATGTTGGCTTTAAAAGACTTCTGTCTTTTTTCTACAAAAGGAATATCACATTTTCCTTAAGTAGTGTTTTAAAGTTTATTATTGAAGTGTCAAAACCACTTGATATTCTCCAAATACTTACTTCATTTCCATGTTTCTGCAGAAATTCTATTTCCTGTTGTGTGAAAGTAGTCATTGAAATAGATTTCACTCTGTGGGGTGGATTCAAGCCCCGCCTGAAAGAAGAAGCAAGAAGTGGTTGGTATTCAGGAAATCTGTCATCATACAATCACTTCTAACATTACAACCAGAAGTCAGTCAGTTTCAAACCCAGGAGCCATCTCTGTAAAACGCCTTCATTTCAGTACTGCCACACAACTCCAGGCTATGTAAGCTCTTCTCAACACAATGCTCCACACACTAAGTCAATTAATGGAGCTTTAGAGGCAGCCAACGTTGATAAGTGCACATGCAAACTCATCCCAACTCTCTCTACTCAAATTTATGAAAATGTAGACTTTTTTTAAAACCCTAATCTGCTTCCCCAGACTTGTTCACCCTTGCCTCCACCCTTCCTCTTGCAATCTCGTGCCCCTCTGGTGTAGCCATCTTTCCCTCTAACTCCTCCCTCACTTCAGCTTGTTCTTACTACAACTTCTACCCAATGACCGGCTTTCTCCAAGCTGAACTCCCCAGCTCAGATTCTTTTTCTCTTGCTGTAACCTGTATTTCCCATTTCCCCCTAGCATCTTTTTCTAGTTTTGCCCCTCCACCCACAGATCTGTCCTCTTCCTCCTCCCCAACACTACACAAGGGGCAGCAACAAAGGCAAAATGACAATGCTTTTATTTTGGTCTCAAATGAGAAGGCCAGTGGCATCTTGACCTGTATCAGAAAGAAGCATGGCCAGAGGGACCAGGGCAGGGATTGTGTCCCTGTACTCAGCACTGGAGAGGCCACACCTGGAGTTCTGTGCTCAGTTTTGGGCCCCTCACAAGAAGGACACTGAGCGTGTCCAGAGAAGGGGAACGGGCTGGAGAACAAGTCTTACAAGGAGCAGCTGAGGGAACTGGAGTTGTTTAGCCCTGAGGAGGGTGAGGGGAGACATCACTTTCTACAACTCCCAAGTGACAGGATGAGAGGAAATGGCCACAAGTTGCACCAGGAGAGGTTCAGATTAGACATTAGGAAATATTTCTTCACCAAAAGGGCTCTCAGGCATGGGAATGGGCTGCTCAGGGAGGTGGTGGAGTCCCCATGCCTGGAGGGATTTAAAAGCTGGGTAGATGAAGTGCTTAGAGATCTGGTTTAGTAGTGGACAGGTTCAACTGGACTCGCTCTCCAAGGTCTTCTTCCAACCAAGCGATTCTATGATTACTAAGACAGCAGCTCAGAACTTGATCAGCTCTGCCTTAAGCAAAGACAGGCAGCATCCTCCCATCCATGCCACAGACTGCTGGGACAGAACTAAAACTCCTGGCACTTGTGCTGCCAAAGCCTGACACTGTCAGAATCTGCAAGCACAGAAAAAACCCTGGTGACCAACAGTGCCCAGATAAGAAAAAGCTTTCTGTCTTTTCAAGCTCATTCTGTAAATGCATGCTTTACTACTGTTCCTGCCCACAAATACTTACAATAAAATCAAGCCGTGTTGTGTTCAATGGAAACAAGAACTTTACATCCCACATATGCCAGAGTGGAGACACTAACTCCAACAACACAGCTGGGTGAGCTTAACACTCATGGTAATAAGGCACGAATGTATGTAATAACATCTTAAATAAAATGAGTGTACACTACCTACAGGTTATCAAAGAACACAAAATTCTGTGGTTATGTATGTGAGAAGAAAGTCTCTGGAAAGGAAGCTGGGGGAAGCTTTCCAGGAATGTAATACGGGACTAAAACTGCTGACAAATCAACCGGTAAGAGTTCACTCCATGGCTTATAATTTGCTTTGAATATAAATTTGATTCAGATTGCTTTTAGGAATTAAAGACTAAATAATTAAAAATCACTGGCATCCAGTTTAAGACAACTCCTGTTGATTATCCAGTAAATGCCAACTATAACTTAAGTTGTTATACATTAAACCAGCAAACAAAAAAAACCTCTTGTTCCAAATACGAACACCTTCTACCCAACTTTTAAGAGTGTTTTTAGCACTGAGTTTCCGACTGAATCTAATGGGGAAAAAAGTTATATATTTAGCTTGCAAATTCACCGCGACTCAAATTCACACTGTACCTGTGTGATGACAATTCTGATTCAGTGTTAAATTTCCACATTTTTTACCTAAAAGTTAAATACTGATTACAACACTAAGCAGTAACATTTTAGCCGAAGTTTCGTTAAAAACGGATTTAAGACAGTGTTTGAAACTCTTGGATTAAAATAAGCAATGAACTGTATTTTGCTAAAAAACGCAATGAACTTAAGAGTACTTTGAAAACAGAAATTATATACAAACCTCTGGGCATATGACAACTAATTTTACAGAATGCTCAATCACCAGCAAATTAATTTCTTGTCTCAAAATGTTTAAATTCCACAGGAAATTGAAATTAACAATATAACATCTATCACCTAGGTGTACCTCATACCCACATCTACATCACAAACATATAACGCTTCTTAAAATACTGTATTATTAGCCAAGATTTTTTTTGCATTAAATACTCATTTTAAGGCGATGCAGCTTCATAAAGTCTGTGAGAGTTCAATGCAGTTCAAACACTGAGAGCTGGTGCAAGTATTAGGTTTGACTGTCTGGGGTTTGTTTGGTTTGGGGGGTTTTTAAACACCTTCTTGGTCTATGCACGTGAGTAATTCCATCTCACTAAGCAACCCTGCAGAATCACATATTAAGTGACAGCATAGAAACAAAGTTGGCACCCACGTGGCATTCCACATAAATATGCTCTATCAGACATTGTATGACAATCCCTGTCTCTTGCTTTTACATCAAATATAAAAGTTGAAGGAGGAAGGCAGGCCTCACTCCTAAAGGTCTTGCATGATGATGAAAGACATCCCCACATCAGGAGCCCAGGAAGACTGGAAATCCTGAATATCACTTTAATAGCCATAAATGTAAATTTAGCTACTAAGATGCACAACTAAACAAAAATTACTTGTATGTATATGTAACATGGCAAAGGATGGGGGGGAAGCCTATGAAAGCCTCCTTTTATACTAAAACAATGCGAGAAGTCAGACTGGAACAAGGAATTCAAGAGGAGGATGCATTATACAGCATACAAACACAACCTAAAACATATGCATAACATTCCTTAGATAAATTGTTTTGATTCTACCATTAGAACAGCTAAAACCCTATTTTTAATGATTTCTAACTAGTATGAGCCACTTTCATTAACATTATACCTATGAATTGACTAGAAACCAGAGCAGGTGTGGGATTTATGAAACAGAAGTCTAGAACCAAGTCCAAGTACTAAAGCTACTCTTACTTCAAAATCCTAAAACATTTTACATCCTTCCTTACCTACAGAGGTTATTTGATGACTCAAACAATTCACAAACAACTTATCTTTATATGGGTGAATTGTACAGTCAAGTACAATTACACCTTAAGGAACTAAAAAAACCCTTCTTTTTAATATAAAAAAATGTATCTACCACTTTTCCTTTCCAAGTATTTGACAAGTGTTTTGCAGAGTTCTAATGCTTTACAGTATTCCCTATTTAACAGGGGACAAAATGGATTATAGTACCTTAGTCCATATTAGTAGAACCTAAATTTAAATAAACCCTGAACAAACATTTGCAAGCTGCAACCTGCGTAAAAGTTATTCATTTCTCTACTACAGAGCTCCCAAGGAAGGCAGCAACCAAACACTTAGCCCAGACCACAGCCATCTCCTGAGACGCCCTTGGGAAAGACGACCAAGTAAGGCCATTCTGCCATCTGCACTCACCCAGCACACCACAGCTACAACATCCCCCATGTAGATCCCACTCATTGCTGCCAACTTCCTGCTCAGCAATGGTTATTTCTGTGAAACAGCTGTGTGACCAGAACTTCCAGCAACGACACTGTCCTCCACTGACCCTCCACTGAATCAGTCCATGCTTCAGGTGACACAGCATGTCATAGGGGCAGCTACAGAGAACACAAGCTGAACACGAGACATCTGCTCTCCAGAGAGCATTGTTAAAACCCGTGCTCTTGCAAACAAAGGAAGCTTTAAGACCACTGACACAAGATTCTGAAGTCTGGCAATTGAAACATTAAACATTCAAAACACTGTCAATGAGCACTGAACATTTGTTACTAACATAGTTCAGTAGCAAATTATGTTTGAACTTGTGATTGTTGGCAGAGCAGCCACTGCTGCATTCACCAAGCAAATGTCAGCAGAGTTGTCTGCAAAGGCCAGGACTCTGTGGTAACAGAGGGTCACTTCAGTGGAGGGAACGGTGGGCAGACAGCTCCTCACCACTGCTGGTGTTCCCCTGTATCAGATTCTAACCTGATCTCGAGTCTAAGCCAGCCAAATCCCATCCCTAGGAAGGAGAACATAAATGACAAGTCAAATACCAAGCCATCATAGAGCACCCTACACCCCAGATGTCTGGAAAACAAGCTTTAGAAAACTCAGTGTCCCAGCATTCGTTGTTATTTCTATGTTATTGTTATCAGCAAAAGAGAACATAAGCAGTACTGGCCATTCCTGAGACTTGTAGACCTCCCTGGAGACCCTCCACCATCTTAGATGCTCATTTATTTTTAACAGCAAAAGGCTCACGTACACATTTAGAAGCACAGTCAAGGTTAATTTAACTTTTTTCTTTAAAAACCAAACATCCTTTCTGAACTGCACAGTAGTCATTGTGGTACAGACATTGCCTTTGCTCTCCCACCATGAAACTGAAAACAAGAAATACAGTAACACAGAAAATAACTTTAAAAAACACATACACTTACACCTAACACATGCAGCCATTTTCCAAACATGCTCCAAAGGGGCAAAAAAAAAAACAGGACTGGAAAGTCATGCCAATACAGCCAGAATCTCCTTCACTCTAACACTGCTTATTTAGACCCCTTTATTTCTGAAAAACTTTTAGTGAAAGGGTCAATAATTCACAACCACTGCACAAAGATTTATTTTTCATATTATCTGCCATCAAATGCTCCAATCTGGCTGATGCAGAAGTCCCTTACCCAGGAAGATTTTAAATTTAGAATTTCAACTAGGTACATTATAAGCAGCCAAAAGAAACCAGCAATTGTAAGAAACAGCATAAAAGAGCTTTAGCATTCCCTGCCGTAACCATATGATCTAAACATTCTTTGTTGCTCCTTCCTGACACAAGCCAGAAGTGCAAACATCTGAACAAGCGACTTCCTCAGTGAGCTGGGAGGAGTAAAGAGAGCAGTAGTGAGGGAAAGGGAAGGAGTGTCCCGACTCATACATCAGCAGGTAAAAAATGTAAAGATTAAAAAAACACTCTATGGTAGAAAACTTGCGGCAGTGGACTCTTAGTGAAACAGGAATATTTTCTATTTGAGAATTCAAAAGTACATTCCTTTTATCAAAGCTAGGAGCAGGCTGACCAGGGGTGGTACAGAAGCATTTGAAAGCAGAGATAGGCACAGCCAGTGGAAAAGCAAGGCAAAGGGGCATTTGATAAGACAAAGGGAAGGGTGTCACAGCCCACAGGACACACGGTAGCACCCAGAAACACAACAGACAGAACTACTGACAGAACCAATCTGCCAACATTCCCCGAGACGCAGTTTTGCTGTAATAAAGAGAAGTCTCCTGGTTTTGTATCACCATAGTACTTGACCTGAGAAGATGGCTCCTCTGAAGAGGAAACCTCTATCCACACCACTATCCATGAACTTTCTCCTGCTTGCACCACTCAGCACAGCCAAACGTTTGCTCCGGCAAGCCCAATGTGATGGGAAAACTTAAAACCTCAGTCTTGTAGAGAAGGACCTTTCTAAATTATTCATTACTTCTAACTTCACAGGGCCCACCTTCAACATGAAAGACAGAAACAGATCTTTTTAGCAAGGCCACTAGTTCTCTCAATTTTTAGCAGTACTTGAACAAGCTCAACATGCTGCTTCCAGAAACAGTTAAGAAAATGGTACTTTTTTAAAGCTAAACCTAGTAATAAATAGCATAGCTCTCTTCCTACACATAGAATCATTAATAGAAGTTAATGACAGATCCAGAATGAAGGGTTTGGGTTTGAAGAGACTGTCCTTGCCAGGACAATGAATAAACACTTCAGTAGAGTAGAAAAAAAGCAACATTAGACTTCAGATTTAGAAAGTTCAGAATTAACTGTATCTAAAACAACATGCCTGTCTAAGATGATACTGAGTTTAGCAACCACTTTTACTTAACTGAGCAACCTTTCTGAAGGAGACTTTGTTAATGTACTAGTATTGTAATCCTGCATTGGACACTTAATACTTGAAAAAACTGGTCTACGCGACTCCACCAACGCTTCCTGTAGCAGATTAGAAAAAAATTAATTAGAACACGAAGCAATGCAAGGCACTCACATAGCACACAAACAAGATGAAGTAATAAGACTATTCTAAGGTAGGATGCAAGCAGCCATTAAGGATTACAGAAGCAGAAGTATTTTTACACTTATTTGCCATTATGTGGTTTCTTCCCTCCACTGTGGAATTCTACAGCGAAAAGCATTTGGAAATAAACAAGTTGTATGAAAGACTATTCTGACAGAAGTGTTAAAAATAACAGTTTCCAGTTATGAAACAGACATGACCTACCTCTAAGTTTCATCACTAACAAAAATACCTCACTCTTCCTAGCCAGATTCTAAAGTGTTAACCAATGCATACAATCTTGCACACACAATTTATGAGAGCATTTTCAAGTCAACATGAAAGAACAAATCCAAAAATATTTAAGAAGAAAGCTTTTAAGTCCTCTTAACAGTCCTTTACTCCAGCTTTAAGTGTAGGTGTTACTAGCTGTAACAACTAAAAATGTTGTTTGTGGTTTCTTTTTTCTAGCAGCACAACACTGCATATTTAGAATGAAGGAGCTATTTGCATTTTATTAGAATATCAATACATTAACGACTGTTCTTCAGAAAAAGTCTTACTCCTTGAAGCACATAACATCCAAACGATGGCCAACTTAACAAGCAAGTGACAGCTGTCCCTGCTTACTCGCAGTTTCCCTGCACATGTGTCCTTTTGGTTACTGTGAACTATGGACTTCAGTAGCCTGTACCTCCCAGCCAGCAGATAAAATGAACACACCACACTCAACCCATGCTAAACATCTCAGCAGCACCCTGGATGTACTTTATGAAGACCAAGAAGCCTGAAAAATAAAGGAAACTCTTCTCACGGAGTAGTTTTATAACGCTGCCGGTTTAACCAGCAAGAACATGTGCAACCATTAAATAAGCTCTGTGCAGTAGCTTAAAATAGTTTCACATGCCAGCACAAATAACAGTTTGCTAACAGAGCAAACAATAGCCAGAGTCGGCTGATTAAGTAGCCTGTATATGTCAAACTCGAGTCTCTTCAGTTCCACAGGCTGAATGCATTTGCTGTATTCGCGTCAAGCCTGTTTAAAAGTCTACACAAAGTAGAAGTAAGAAGGGAAAAATAAACCCCAAGACTAATTAGCCATCTAGTGGTATAAAAGGCAGCTTGTTCCACATAAATTCAGCACAGAGCTAACATGTTTGCTTTATTTTGCATCTCAATATAATCACCAACTTTATTCTAACACACCAGACCTCACCTGGAAGGCCTGCGTGGGGTACCAAGTCCTTCTCAGCAAAGGGACAGAAATTAGTTCAGGCTCCTGAATGGCTTTTAACAACTCAAACCCCTAAATACAAGTCTGGCTCTTCGAAATCCTATTTGTTACTCTCTGGCCATTCTCTGACCCTGCTCCATTCCCTAAGCATGGAAATACAAAGAAGCAAACAGATTCAGCTGGGGAAGCAGCACCACTGAGAACAGCAGGGGTTTTTCCCCAGAATATGGACATGTAACTCAAATTCAGAACTGCCTGATCTCAACACTCGGTTTCACACACAGTATCGTGGAGGAGGAAGGGTGGAAAAGGGAGGAGGAGTAGCAGGGAGGCCCATGGAGGAATGAGGAACAGGAAAAATGCAATCTACTTCACCAGAGCCAATCCCTGCCTAAGGTTTATAGAGAGGTTGTAGGAAGTAATAGGTGTGAGAAAAGCCTTCTACTACTTCTCTGACTGAGTACAGTTAATTATTGCAGCCAGCGATTACCCTCTAAGCTGGAGTTTAGAGAGTTGTCTTAAACCACTACCAAGCAAAATTTAGTACACAAAAGGTCAGGCTGGTGATTTAACTCAACATTAAAGATGTCTAAGCATTAAACTCATTATTCCTGGTTGGGAGAGAAGAAAGAAGCGTGCTGCTCAGCCACACGCCCCCCGCTCTCTCCACAGTCACCCCCAAAAGCTTGTTTAACCAAGAACAGTTTCTGGGGAGCAGCATGGCTCACCACTCCACATGTCCAGGCTCCCTGCATTTCAATCCCCAGCTGCCTTAGCCCTCACCCCCTCACCTGCCTGGGACCCTTCACCTCTCCTCCTGCCTTGACTCCACCCCCCCTACGTCTTCCAACCTCCCTCCCTCTTGCTTCTCCACTCCTTATCTGCTTTGCCCCCTCCTGCCACCCCTCCTCAACTGGGCCCCCCACACACACCTTTCTGCTCCCCTTCCATTGCCTGCCTTGCCCTCCCCATGGGTCTTCCAACCCTCCTCCCCTCCTGTTTTCCCCCTAACCCCTGCCTTGTCCCCCTACTCCCTTTCCTCCCAGACCCCTCCGTGCTCCAATCAAGCCTCCACGCTCCCCCCCCCCCAAACCCCTCAAGCCTCCACGCTCCCCCCCCAAACCCCTCAAGCCTCCACGCTCCCCCCCCAAACCCCTCAAGCCTCCACGCTCCCCCCCCAAACCCCTCAAGCCTCCACGCTCCCCCCCCCAAACCCCTCAAGCCTCCACGCTCCCCCCCCCAAACCCCTCAAGCCTCCACGCTCCCCCCCCAAACCCCTCAAGCCTCCACGCCCCCCCCACCAAACCCCTCAAGCCTCCACGCCCCCCCCACCAAACCCCTCAAGCCTCCACGCCCCCCCCACCAAACCCCTCAAGCCTCCACGCTCCCCCCCCCACCAAACCCCTCAAGCCTCCACGCTCCCCCCTCCACCAAACCCCTCAAGCCTCCACGCTCCCCCCCCACCAAACCCCTCAAGCCTCCACGCTCCCCCCCTACCAAACCCCTCATGCCTCCACGCTCCCCCCCCACCAAACCCCTCATGCCTCCACGCTCCCCCCCTACCAAACCCCTCATGCCTCCACGCTCCCCCCCCCTACCAAACCCCTCATGCCTCCACGCTCCCCCCCCCACCAAACCCCTCATGCCTCCACGCTCCCCCCCTACCAAACCCCTCATGCCTCCACGCTCCCCCCCCCCACCAAACCCCTCATGCCTCCACGCTCCCCCCCCCACCAAACCCCTCATGCCTCCACGCTCCCCCATCCCATCTTCCCGCCCCCTCCCTCACCTACCTCGGCCTCCTCCACCTCCTGGCCACTCTCACCTGCCTTGGCCTGTCCGCCTTGCTGCCCCCTCAGCTCCTATCGCCCTGTGCCCCCCTCTTGCTTTCAATACCCCCTCCCCACGCCTCGCCCTCCCTCCCTTCCTCACCTGTCCCCCCCTCCCTCCCCTGTCCTCCCCTCGCCCGCCCCGCCCACCTCCTGCCTTCCTGCCCCCTCCCTCGCCGGCTCGGGCCTCCCGCCGCCCCCGCCTCGCTGCCCAGCCCCGCCGCCCCCCGCCGCCCACTCACAGGATGCCGGAGCAGGAGGTGCACACGAAGCTGCCCACCGTCATGTCGGTGTAGGTGGGGCCGCGCTGGTCGCAGTCGAAGCACTTGCGGTTGGGCGGGAGACTGCTCATCTCCCGCAGCAGCTTCAGGTGCTTCTCCTCCTGCTTCCGCTTGGCGCTGGCGGCCATGGCCCCGCGGCCAGGGAGGGTGGGGGGTCGGCGGCGCCCGGGGCCCGGCAGAAGGGGGGGCGGGGAGGGCGGCCGGGGAGCCGGGAGCGCGGCGGGAGGGTGGGGAAGGGCGGGCGGAGCAGCCGGCGGCGGCGCCAGGCCCGGCGCGGGGAGCGACGCGCCCGGGCGGGCCCTTGCGCGCCACCTTTATGAGATCACGGAGAGGGCGGCGGGGCGGGGCGGCCCCGCGCCACGGCGGGACAGCGCGCCCCCTGCCGGCCGGAGGGCGCGCGGGCGCCGCCGCCTGCAGCGCTGCGGACCGGGGAATCGTGGAACCGCGGGACAGCTCAGGCTCGGTTTGCTTTGCAATAGGCATGGACTCAGGGAATAGCTCCGGTCAGATGGGACCCACCGGCGCCAGGGCTGACAATATTCCAGAGGCGTTTGGACAATGCCCGCAGCCACACGGTGTGAGTGTTGGGAGTGTCCTGTGCAGGGGCAGCAGCTGGACTCGATGGTCCTGGTGGGTCCCTTCCAGCTCACGTCACTCTGTGATACTTTCATCATCAAATCCAACTCTCTGCTCCTTTTAGGAGCATAACTCTACCTAACTTTATATAACTCTTAAAGACTCCAGTTTGCTTTGAAACAATCACAGAATCACAGAACGTTCTGACTTGGAAGGGACCCACAAGGATCATAAAACCATAGAATGATCTGATTGGAAAAGACCTCTGAGAACATCAAGTCCAACCACACCTGTCCCCCTACTAAACCATGTCCCTAAGAAACTCATCCAGTCCAACTCCTGTCCCTGCACAGGACAACCCCAACACTCACACCGTGTGGCTGAGGGCATTGTCCAAATGCTTCTGGAATATTGTCAGCCCTGGCGCTGTGACTGCTGCCCTGGGGAGCTGTTCCAGTGCTCCACCACCCTCTGGGGGAAGAATCTCTTCCTAATGTCCACCCTAACCCTCCCCTGACACATCTTCCTGCCATTCCCTCGGGTCCTGTCATTGGTCACCAGAGAGAAGAGCTCAGTGCCCGCTCCTCCTCCTTCCCACTGAAGGATAGTGTAGATGTGGATGAGGTCTCTGCTCGGTCTCCTCTTCTCCAGGCTGAAACTTGAAGAGCCTGCAGAGGGCCTGGCTGCCAGCCAACACAGCCACCATGGGACACAGCTACTCCATCAAAGTAATCTTAAACTTTCACTTAGGACAAATATGAACAATCAATGCAGAATTAAGGAACTCTGCAGAGCAAGTAAATACGAAAGGTGTTGCACAATGTACCTGTTGACTCTCTTTTGACCCAAGGCTTTGGATTTCAATTTTTGGTAGAGGATTCCATAGAATCCACTATGGTTCTGTGGTCTATAGAATCATAGAATGGTTTGGGTTGGAAGGGACCTCAAAGCCCGTACAGTTCCAACCTCCCTACCATGGGCAGGGACACCTTCCACTGGATCAGGGGGCTCAAAACCTCATCCAACCTGGCCTTGAACATCTCCAGGGGTGGGGCAGCCACCACTTCTCTGAGCAACCTGTGCCAGGGCCTCCCCACCTTCATTGTGAAGAATCTCTTCCTAATGTCCAATCTAAATCTTCCCCCTTCCAATTTAAATCCATTCCCCCTTGTCTGTCACTGCAAGCCTTTGTAGAAAGCCCATTCCCAGCTTTTCTGGAGCCCCTTTCAGTACTGGGAGGCTGCTCTAAGGTCTCTCCGGAGCCTTCTCTTCTGAACAACCCCAGCTCTCTCAGCCTGTCCTCATAGCAGAGGGGCTCCAGTCTTCACCTAAATCTCCCCTCTTTCATCTGAGTGGTGCTGGGCAGTTTCACCAAATTTAGTACACTGGATTTTTTTTTTCTTTAGAAGTATTTTACACTCTGTTGGAAAACAGTCCCTCAGGCAGCTTTGCAGGGAGCGAATGCATGTTTGGCAGATGTATCTTCCTCATAGTTTTAGTTAAAAACAACCTAGGACTGGGTGGTCAGCATCAGTAATTTGGCACTCCTCCTCTGATTCCTTTGGAAGTGCTGATTTCCATGAGCTGATCAACCAGTCCAAAGTTTTAAACCCAGAGTAGAACACACTGATCTCATATTTTTCTAATACAGATGGCAGGAGCCATTCATGGTGAAAAATAAATATTGCTAAATCATTCAATAATCACAAATGCATAAAAAGCATTCTTGAAATTAAACACAAAATATTTCCAGCCTCTGTAAGGACCAAATTCTCACTGCTTCCTCTTCTTTTTTACTTCTCTCTGAAATGCTAATAGTCCTGTTTTTTGGAAGGCTTCTTTTTTTTTTTGCCTTATACAAAACGTGCTAACATTGGAGATTTGCCAATGACCTAAACAACCAAAAGGAGATGACATAAATTTAGGAAAAAAAAAGTGTAGAGGTTAAAAAACACAATTTTTTTTCCTAGAAAATGCACCAGAGAGCAATGGTTGCCCACAACACCTGCTGTAGGGGAGAGCTGCTACATGCAGTTGGGCTTTGCTTCAACAAGCTCAAAGGTGCTCTGTAACCGAAGCCAGAACGTCCAACTTCAGTTACTTGCGTTGCAAATGTACCTACACGAGTAGTCGTTAATAAAAATGATTCTATTGTCATTAAAATGCAGAACTGATCTCCCAGGGAAAATCCTACATAAGTCCTCCACAAAGTTGAGTAGGAGTGTTATGGATTTTGTATTTCAGTACAGCAGGCTCTCATCTGATTTGTGAATAGTTCTGACTTTATTCATGGTCAGCTCCAAGATGGGTTTATGCTAGTAGATAAATGACCTTTATTAACCTTAATTTGGTTTAGAAATCACTTGTTAGAAATACAGAGCCTCTCCATTGTGTTTCTTAGAGAGCCAGTTCACCCCAGGAAACTACTCTACTCCAGAGGGTTGTGAGGATATGCCTTTTTACAAATATCCATAAACTCTGTGGGACTCGGATTCTTCTAGAGACTGTGAGCACATCTGCCCCAAATCTTGGGTTTCTACAATTGAGCATCTATATCTTACCATCTTGTTTCCAACAGGAACCTGTGCTTAAATATGTTCAGCTGTGAGTAAACACGTGTTACGCTGTTGACATTGTATAGATCTGAAAACCGGCTGCATTATCTTCCAGCCCTGTTTCACCTCCCTGCAAGTAATGATGTAGCTTGTGCTGCTCTTCTACTCCCTCCTCTTCCTTTCTGTGCTGCTCACAGCTAGCATTAATTTCCTCAAAGCAGATGGCTTCTTCTACCCTGTAAATTACTAAGAGGGGATAAAAACATAAATAATATACATGAATAAAAACTCTACTTTTCAGCTTTACTCTTTGGCTTTCTTTTTCCTGATATATTTTTCTGTTTCTCTGCCTTAGGTCCTGAATTTCCTTTCCCACATCTTCTCTGTTCAAATTTGTTCTTCATTCTCTCCTCCTAATGACCAGATATTTGTGGTTTGAAATGTACTGGCCAGCTGTTTATTCCAAATGTTCTTAATCCCTGATGCACCTGCTATAGCTTTTTAGCATTAAAATTAATTTCTTAACAAGAGGTGAAACAATGATTTCTTATGCTTGCAACATTTCTCTTCACCTAAAACAGAGAATTTAGAAGTTGGATGGATAATAATCCATAAATATCCAGTCATAGTTAATAATAAAATATCCAGTCATAGTTAATAATATCTGAAAGATACTGTTTCTTCAGTAAGCCCTTAAATATGGCTAATAATTATAAATTATAATATGAAAGCACATAATCTAGAGGATTTATTGTCAGGACTAAAAGAAATAAGAGCCTAAGAACATACATTTGGGAGATGAATAAGACATTCTCAGTTTGTTACTAGGTTTGAGGTCAATAATATCCATTTTAAAGCAATTAACCCAGCAGGCTAAGTGACGTGAAAATTGTCATGCTGAAGGACTAATGGGCTATTAAATCCATCTTGCTTCACTGCTGATGGGCACACAAAATTAATCCTGGGATTAGGTATATCGGATCTGTGGTAAACTGCTGCTGCAATATTTGTGTATGAAGGGTTTTCTGAAAATGCTAAGAAAGAACACAGCAAGTGTGGAACGTTCACTGATACGGTCTAATAAAGACTCAGTCAACAGAGCATAAATCAGTATGTCTGGGCCTACCCTTGTCTAAGCTGTAGCTTCTTGTTGATGAATAGATGTGTTTTAGTAAGAGATCAAAACAAGAGAAAGTCATAGTGTTATTTATAGAAATGGTTACCAATTGTTGACAGTTATTTAAATCTAGAGAATTTAACTGCAGGAAAGTCAGGCAAATATGATTGAATTACAAAACTGGTTTTATCTGAAATGCCATTTCCCTTTGACATTTCCCACCCACTGCTCTGACATTAACATAGTGGAGAAGGTAAATGATGGATAGCCCTGCTGTCTATCCCTGTTCGTAGGAACAGACTTCATGATAAAGAGGAAGGCACAGTCACATCAGCCAGGTTTTTTTGTAACACACAAGTTAGTGGTCTTTATTTTTTAAAGAATGTCATGTTTTATTAGTGTGACACACCTAATTCCTTTTGAGTATCAGGTATGAAGTGATTCTTCAGCCACCACAGCAGTGAAAGTCTGAGATGCAACGTCACCTCTGAAGGTGACATGGAGTAGGTTGAAGGTATGGGCTGAGAGACACAAAAACAAGAGCTAGCAGAAGAGTGGGGAGTATCAAAAAGACCAAGAAATGTAAGACATAAAAAGCTGTTCTTCTTTAGACTCCTCCCTCAACAGTTTATGGCCTGTCTACTCTATCTTTATTTTTAAAACAGCTTTCACCATTTCCATGTGAGCTAGATAGCAGCTGTGTAGAGCCAGGTATCAAGCACTGATAGCAGGACACATCCTCTCCTTGCTGCAAACTAAACTAGAATTTTCCTATTAATCTGAACAAACCAGACAAGTTTTAAGATGGCAATCATAAAGTTATAGAATGCCTTTCCAAAGTTAACCCAACAGATGAACATCAGAGGTGTTTAAAAAGCCTTAAGTATCTTTCTTCTTAGACCGATATTCTGCTCTTGGTGATAATTGCTAAGAGTGAAGGTTCCATTGTAAATGGTAATTCTTGCAGTTTTTAATTTTTCTAAATTGCTTGAATGGAAAATCTGAATTGAAATGAATCGAATCAGTGACATCCTAAAGTTAGTGGTGTTAAAAATATGGTTCCTTTTTGTCTGAATTAAATCTTCTACCTTGTAGTTCAGTACAATCTACTGAAGTTTTTCAGTGAGAAGGACTGAGATTTCCTGGCTGGACTCCCACGTAGCATTAGTTATCCAGCACAACTACCTCTCTTCAGTTTTTCAAGTTAACTAAACTATCAACATCTCTCCCATAGAAATGCTGTCATTAGGCTTTCTTCATCTTCTACTCTTGTTTTCTTCTCACAAATCTAACTTATCCATGGATGAGATAAAAAAATTAATTCTGTTATTGAATTTTAGCTGTTTAGAAAGTTGCTCAGAAGAGTGAGCAGCTTCTGTGTTACCTAAACTGTGTTTACATTTGTTAACTAAACACTGTGCTCTCCTGGCTGGACTGGAGCTACCAGGGGACCTGGAAGCCTGTCTTGCCTAAGATTACAATCAATTTACTGCCTTAAGGTTATAAGTTCCTTCAGGCACCGTGCTCAGTGAGGGACAACTTAATTTTCTTCCGTGGGGGATTTTCGAGTGCAGTGAAATAACTGAAGAGTGAAATGCAGTCTAGTTCAACAGGAGGTTTTCAGCTCCAGGGAGGACATTTCAGCAGATTGACTTGTTCCAAAATTACAAGACTTTTTCATTTTTTAATTTTAGTGAGAAATCATGATAGCCAAGGAGGCTTTATTCTCTTCCTGCTTTCTAGCTCGGTCAGTGACATCGAAGGGTTATCAATATTTCAACTTTGCCCCTTTATTTGACACAGTTCTCCAATTTCCATCGTGCTTTAAGTGTACAAGATCGTATTCCAGTTTGTAATCACAGGCTAGGCAGTGGAAAGAACACGGCTATATACAGTTGCAGTGAAGGCAAGACATCTGTCATAGGAAGATCTTGTATGTGAAGTGAATGCATTTTATTTTTAAGTTCATTTTATTTTTAAGTTCATTTATTTTTAAGTTCATACCTTATCACACTTTAGCACATGGGCCAATGTTTCTGTTACTGATTTTGATTTGTATTGGTTTACCATAATTCTATAAGATCCTGTACTGGAATTATGATTTATAAACTGCACAGGACTTTTTGTAAAGTGACTGCTTTGTGCATCCTTTCAGAGGAAAATGCCACAGGAGAGTGGAACACTTTAAACTGACAGGACAGGATATTCATGTTCAATCCTATAAACAGTAATAGAAAAATAATGGTAAACTATCTCATATTTTACCTTTGCTGAACTGCACATGTGTGAGCAATACAGAAGGCAGCCTAGAGCCCTCAGGGAAAAGAAAGAAGCTGTGGAATGGATATGAATAAAGCAAGAAGAAAGCAAACAAATGACTTTAGGAGATGAAAGGCAGATCTCAATGGTGGAAAGATTTCAACACTCTCTAACTTTTGGTTCTAAATTAGAAGAGGGAGAGGCACAAGCTAAATAGATATCTAAACCAACAATTCCTCTAGTATTTGTTTGGCTACATAAAGTACCAAACCAGGAAATGCTCTCCCTGTTCACTCAACAGAAACAACTTAATTTTCCACATTAAAGTTTATAACATGTTTCTTGACATAGAAATGAGATTTGTACTTAAAGCCCAGTGTCTTTTCAAGTTCAATTCCTCCTTTTCCACTGGATGATGAGCATTTCCTGCCTGTTCTCTGTCAAACTCCCATGTGAATGAAGAGAGGCCTTTGTTCTTCTCCACTAATGAATCTAAATTATTGATTAGTCAGTCTAATTTGTGGAAACGGCTATCAGTTAGTGCTGTCTTAGAACTGCCTTAGATTCAGCAACAAGAATTACAGGCAATTTGAGAAGCACCTTCAGTGAGAAAAACACAGTATTAAGATAGACAGGAGAGGTAATATTATCAATCAGTGTTCTTTATTTGCCCACAATTTACAAATTTCACATATTTTCCTTCAGGCTTCCCTGAAGTTTTTATTCTTTTGATAAACACCACTTGAAGGCTGATTTGGGGAAGGCTAGAGCAGAATTAACCGTTATGAGCAGGCATCCTTTAGTGGTCATGGTAATCCTGAAGAAGTGTTTACAGCTGGAATCTACACACAGCAATCAGGTCCAAAATTTTCTAATTCTCTAAGTCAACCTGAATATATAAAGAATGAAAAAGGTCAAAAAGGATAGATTCAGATGAGATATTAGGTAGAAATATTTTCCTGTGAGGGTGGGGAGGCCCTGGCACAGGTTGCCCACGGAAGCTGTGGCTGCCCCATCCCTGGAGGTGTTCAAGGCCAGGTTGGATGGGGCTTTGAGCCCCTGATCCAATGGAAGGTGTCCCTGCCCGTGGTAGGAGAGGTGGAACTGGATGGGCTTTGAGGTCCCTTCCAACCCAACCCATTCTATAATTCTAAGAAAAATGTGGACTAAGATGCCAAGACAAGCCATGCCACACCTATCACATACTCTATTATCTGAGACCCTGAGATGGTAAATCAGTTTGAATCTTACCTGAACACATCAATGAATACAACAAGAATCAAAGTGACTGAAGATCATGGAAACATCCATCTGGATTTGAAGTGGGATGAAAAAGAACTGTATCTTAGAGTAAAGCAATGGAAAGAGACATAACAGAAAAAGGAAATATGAGACAGCTTTCAGATGTCAGACATCCTAATAAAAGAATAAAGAAACGAAGCTATGTAAAGTGAATATGGAAAAATTACATTCTTCAGTCACTGCATTTCCAAAAGAAAATATTTTCAAAGAGGACTACAAAAGGAAAAATGATTCTTCAGATTCAGTGTAACTTTTCTCAGTAATATAATTTTAAAATCTGAGATATTGTCACCAAGATTTTTTCCATTAATTCTGAGAATTAGTCTTGTCCAGACTGCAGAGGGAAGGGCTTTAGGACTGGTAGTATTAGCAGGTTAAAAGTAAGAGCTCTAACAAGATGCACAACAAACAAAAAGTCCCCTGGAGAATGTGGCACCTGCTGGTGCAGCTGCAGTGACCAGATATGGATAATCCCTGCGAGCTGTAAATATCCTCTTAAGGGAGGTTTCTGCAGGAGAAGTCTGATCTCAATCCCTACATGGGAAAAACACTGCTAAAACGAGTAACATTTCAACACTTTCTGTCACGCCATTTACTTTGAAATAAAAAGGACAAACCCTCCAGTTGTTTAGACTAATGAATTTAACACGAGAAGTAAGTCCCCTGATATTAAGGCCTCCTTGCACATCCTGTGTACAGCAAGAGCACCTCAGTTAGCCTCACGTTGGCTGTTCCCAACACTGCAAGTCATCGCGGCAGCTACAAATGGCTTGAAAATGTAAGAATTCTTTCAAGGTTGCATCCTCTGGCTGAGAGGCAGTGCCAGGCAGGGCTCTCTGAGACAACACAACGAGGGTGAATTCCTATTGGGAACGCAGAGTTGGAAAGCATTTGCCAATTAGAGAAAGTCTTTCTTAAACCAAAGGAAAAAGAAAGGCTCATCAGCATGTGAGAACAAAAATGACTCGACATGACAAAGAAGCTTTTTTCATGACATGACAGGAATACTTAACATTTACTGCTCACATCCTTAAATAAATTAAAATTTCATAAAGGACCACAACAAAACCAGAAACAAATTAACAGTTAAGGCATGGTGTTAGTGATACTCTACATACTGTGCTTTCAGAACTAGGAAAGGGTCTGCAGCCTGACTAGAACAAAACCTTTTTATTTCTTACAACTTAGGACCTGATTAATCAAGTTCCTTGTTTTGTGACACTGTAATTTCTTCAGAGCTCTAAGTTTCCCTTTGACTTTCTCAATTATCAAGATGCATGGTATGAATTCATGGGGGTTTTCACATCCTGCTCCTCTTTGCGTGGCGTTCTTTCAGACCACGGGACTTTACTACGCAAGGCCATCTTTCCAGTTTTGCAGCTTCAATGTATTCAGAGCCAGCTTATAAAGATTGCTCTGATGGCACAACCACCCTTTAGCTTATTTTCCCCCTCCCTGCGTGTCCCTTTGTGCAGACAGATAACTGCCCCATCCAATGGTGGGCACGTGCAGGGAAGCGATAGAGGCGCGTGCCCGGGCGCGCTGCTGGCTCTCGGTGCAGGGCCCCAACCACGACTGAGGCCCTTCAGAGTCAGGACTGTGAGCGTAACCAGCCACAAATAAAGCAGTTTAAGCAACCTAACAACTAACAGAGGAAGGTTTCATAGTAATTAATTAACAGTTTCCATCGCTTCTGGCCTAGACATTTACCGGGGTAAACTTGTGTTTTAGATGTCTACTCTTACCATCATTGACAGAGATCACTGTACAACTACTTTATCCTCACTATAAACTGAGCTCCTAACAGACAATGAATTTCCAGAGCATTGTCCACAAGCTCAGCTTTGCTCTGAAGTCCCATGTGTTTGCTCTCTTTGCCTCTTAGCACTGCCAAGCAATGGCCATAACTGCCCCCAGTCCTCTCTACAGCCAGTTTCATTCCCTTGTATAGTGAAATCCAAATCACTGTTTGTCAAAACAATAGCATCTTCATGTAAAAAGGATGTATTGTTATCCTTCAAAAATGGAAAATATGTGTAAGTATGAAAAGCTTTCAGTGCAAGTTTCAAAAAGAATCTGGTAAGAGTCAGACGATCCAGCAGTGGATTCTGTCATGAACAGCCGATGCCTTTCTGCAACTCAGGGAATTTTTCTCTAGAAGAAAATTTTGAAGGTTATTAAAGATTTTATCATAGAATCATAGAATGGTTTGGGCTGGAAGGGACCTTAAAGATCATCCAGTTGGTTTTGGTTACTAGGAAATGATGACTAGAGTACTCCAGTCAAGAAAAAATGTTCAAACTTGTTATTTTTAAATTGCCTGTTTATCTCACACAAGGTAATCAGATCAACCAAATTCAATCTGATCCATGATCATCTCCTGAACACTTGATCTTACAGCCAGGCTTGCAGTAGGCAGTTGAAATAACCAATTGAGAACTGCAAAATTCAACAAGAAATAAACTATGAAATGTTACCTCCCTCTGAAACCTGGGAATAATCAACTGTGACCTTCAGCAGCCTTGCCTGCTGTTCGTGCATCAGACAGGCTGCATCAAAGAAATGATCACACACTGCACTTTGACATCATGCCTGAAGTCACAGGACACAGCATCACTGCAGATTCCCAGCACCTGGAGAAAAACATGCAATGCCAAGGGCCTTGAAGTGGAATTGTGTGGGCGTGTGCAGGGTAGGTTCATCCTAAAGTAATAAAAGCAGCAATAGAAGCAATGAAGTATTGCCCGAATGGCCACGAAGGGATCTGCTAAATGTCAATATAAATGGAATTTTTTTGTTCGTTTGGTTTTTTGCCCCCCCCCCCCAGGTGCTGCCTGGTGGGGACAGGTTTGGAACACACCTGCCTGATTGAAAACATACATGTTTCTACAAATCATTGGGGACATTAACATCCTAAGCACTGAGAATATTGCCAATAACTTAGAGGATAAGAGCCTCCTAGTTCTTTCTTTTGAAATTATCATTAAAGTAACTGAATTTCTTATTGGGACCAAGCCAGAACTCTTAGACAAATTGTTGCCCTGTGGTGGTGGGAATGCTTCCCCCGTTTAATCCTCTGCTCTTACAGCACTAATTCTGTAACACTTCCTCTGTTTCATTCTTAATCTCATAGAGCTGCCTCCACGAAGGACACAATCCTGGGGGGGGGCTGGAGTGACAGGATGAGGGGGAACAGCTTTAAATTGGAAGGGGGAAGATTTAGATTGGACATGAGGCTGAAATTCTTCATGATGAGGGTGGGGAGGCTCTGGCACGGGTTGCTTAGAGAAGCTGTGGCTGCCCCATCCCTGGAGGTGTTCAAGGCCAGACTGGATGGGGCTTTGAGCCCCCTGATCCAGTGGGAGGTGTCCCTGCCCATGGCAGGGGAGGTGGAACTGGATGGGCTTTAAGGTCCCTTCCAACCCAAACCATTCTATGATTCTCTGATTCATTCAGCTGGGTTTAGTTATTGGTTTGATCTGGTGATATCCCCTGCGATACCTCAGAGATATTAATCACAAATCCAGGCGTGTCTCCACTAAACTGTCAGCTCAATGTGGCACCGTGCCCATTACCCCTTACCATGTGTGACATAAACGGTGGCACCACTCCCTAGGAGGGGTCAAATAAGCAATATTTTAAAACTGCCAAACCTAGAAATTTCAGAAACTTACATCCTACATCAGTCAAAACTGTTTCTTTTCTCACTTTAAAAGGTGGAAAAATTGCTAGCAGCACTTTTTTTTTCACCCCACCAAAGTACCAGCCAAAGGCTACAGAGTGAGCCAAATACACTGGCACTGATGAGCTAAAGATGTGATTCCGTATTTCCCTAAATAGGTGTGGATTGTGAATCTGCAGGATCTGCTGCCAGAAGCGAAGGACCATAGCTAACCATTGTCCCTCTCTACTGAAACAACTTGCACTAAATAGATTAAAAAATTTCTTTGAAGCTGGGTATCAAAACATTCTTTCAGAACTTCTGGCTATTTGCAAGTTTGTATGTTTTTAAGAGTTAGAAACACCACATACAAGCTGGCCAAGACATTTGAATAGGATTGAGAACCCCATTTTTAAACAGACACACCTCCCTGTTGATGCAATTAATTCTGGTCACCTATATAATGTACCAAAATTAAATACTTCAAACCAACATCATGCCTTCAGGATAAAGAGTATTAAACTACACATGTCAGGTAATCATTAATCTGCAATATGTTAATCCGATTATCACAAAAATAAACATTGCTCTGATTTATCTAAGTATTCCAGTCTAATTGAGGGAAAACATAGGAATGAAGAGCTATTTAAATGTCCTTAATGAGGAATTTTCAAGATGATGGTTGGTGTTGGTGTTGGGTTATAGGTTGGACTTGATGATCTCAGAGGTCCTTTCCAACCTTGTGATACTGTGATGTCTGAAGCTCGATGGAATTTTCATCTCATTGAAATCAAATGCAAAATTCTCCCAACATCAATAAATAGATCTTTTTCTGGTAACTGTGGTGATCCAGGAGGTCCCTGTACAATACCTGCACTGCAGTAATTCAGATAACATATTGGAACATAAAACTGGAAGTTCAAGAGCAGAGTCAGAAGCCTAACAGCCACAGACCAGCAGGAACACTACACTTACTACACGAAACCAGCTCGGGATGATAAGGTTTACCTGCTCCCTAGGGCTCCCCTTCTCCCAAAGCAGACCAGCCCCAGTTTTAAGGTGCACCACAAGAGCTGCACTGCAGCACACCCTGTCATTTAGAGCCACCAGCAGCCTTCAATGCTCTGATTCTGTCACACAGATCACCTGTGTTTCCACTAAGCAACTTTGCACTGTGATGGTGGCTCTTTACTGACCAACTGCTGACCCTTTCCTCTTCCTGATTTAACAACTTCTTAGACAAGCTAAAATGGTAAACACACAAAACAAGTGCCATTAGATCAGTGGAATCTATTTGAAAAGACAAAATCAATCTGCCCTTAGATGCTTGTTTCTCTACACTAAATGCATCTCAAAATTAAATTCAAAGCTCAGATATAAGAGAAACAAAATAGCTCAGAGCCTGTTGAAAGTTTGCCTCAGCACTCAGTAAAGGACAACAAAAAGTAGGGCTCTGCTAACGTCTCTGTACTGCATCATCCCTCTCCCCCTGCCCTGCAAAAAACAATAACACATTGTTTGATGCATTGGCTTCTTTTATGGCTTTTTATAGCAACACAACACCAGAGCAGCTTATTTAAAGTTTTGATTTATCGTGAAGGCACAAGAGTTTGGTATAAGTAATGTCAATCAAAGCTTTAATGTCTCATCAGCAATTTCAAACTCTGAATTAACATGGAGAGAACTGTACAGTGATTGTATTTTGATCTCCAGTTCTGGGAGACAGAAATGCACTTACAGGCAGCACCTGGGTCAGAACCAATGCAAGCAGCTTACAAAGTACTTTTCAGACAACAAAACCACGGTGGAATTTAATGAACAATGTTTCCAGTAGAAGAAAAGCTGCTGTTTTCACCAGACTTTGTAGGTACCGAGTTCTGTAAATTTAACCAACTTTTAATGTCACTTTGGTATTGCTCATGGCTATGGATTGGGGGGGGAAAAAAAGAAAGAGAAGAAAAACAAGTTATTAATCTGAAATATGTAAATAATCCCACTTCTACAACGTTAAATCCTTAAATATGTGCTTCAGTGCCAGAAATTAAAGCAAAAATACTACATCAAATGCTTTTTGGAGCTTTGGAAGCTTGAAAATAAGATGCTTTCTTACAAAAACTCCTTTTCCTCTCACACCCCTACACCAGTCCTTTCTTTCCACGTCCCTGAACTGTCTTTCTATTTGAGCTCAAGGCATTCCATATCTTCTACACAATAAACTGATTTATCTGACATTACTCAGGTTTTTTCCAGCACACAATTCAGTAATCCACTCCTAGGACATACACCCATATTCCAAACTGCACAGCCAGTGTGAGCAGATCATAAATATTCTTTTAAGGTAGGTAAACTGCCAGAAAATTGCTTTTCTTTCTGTCTGAGAGGACATAAATATGTATATAAAAATAGCAGGTGGTTTGGACGTTAATAAACCCACCTTCACTCTTGTCCTTCTAAAATAGGTAAAGGTAAGAGAGAAATACCTTATCTGGAAACTAAAAATAGCATGAGCAATTTGTATCCTCTTTTCAGATTTTGCCTTTATTCCCCTGGAATACAGTGACCTTATTGGCTTTGCTTATATAAGCGATAATATATTACCTGGCTGGAAGTTTTCATTGAACACCAGCAATTTTATGCATGTTTTATGCCAGACCAATCTTCCTGCTCTCCTTTTTTTTTTTGAAGCTTTCACACACAGTCTCCCATGCCAAAAAGCAGAGGAAAGGTTTTGCTGCCAGCGTCTCACACGTGTTTAAAGCCCACATCACAGCAGACTCTGCAGGCGCAGATCGCAGACAACCAGTTCTTTCGCTCGAATACGCTGCTGGTTTTGTTTCCATCGAGCAGCGCAGAGGCAGATCTCGTTCTCCCAGCAGGGCTGTACCACAGATCTGCTGAGCAACCACCCTGACACAAACCCATCCTGGGGATCCAAGGCAATGCCTGCACGTTGCTAAGAACACAGTATCACAGTATCATAACGTTGAAAAGGATCTCTGAGATCATCAAGTCCAACCTATAACCCAACACTAACACCAACCATCATCTAAACCATGGCACTCAGTGCCTCATCCAGTCTCCCCTTAAACACCTCCAGGGTCGGTGACTCCACCCCCTCCCTGGGCAGCTCATTCCAATGGCCAATCACCCTTTCAGAAGAACTTCTTCCTCACATCAAGCCTAAACTTTCCCTGACGAAGCTTGAGTCCATGCCCTCTGGTTCTGTCACTGGTCACCTGAGAGAAGAGACCAACCCCTGCCTGCCTACAACCTCCTTTTAGGTAGTTGTAGAGAGCAATGAGGTCTCCCCTGAGCCTCCTCTTCTTCAGGCTAAACAGCCCCAACTCCCTCAGTCGCTCCTCGTAGGGCTTGTGCTCCAGCCCCTTCACCATCTTCGTTGCCCTCCTCTGGACACATTCCAGTATCCTGACATCTTTCCCAGACTGGGGGGCCCAGAACTGTACACAATATTCCAGATGAGGCCTGACCAGTGCCGAGTACAGGGGGATGATAACTTCTCTGGTCCTGCTCACCACACTATTCCTGATGCAGGCCAGAATGCCATTGGCCTTCTTGGCCACCTGGGCACACTGCTGGCTCATGTTGAGCTTCCTGTCAACCAGCACTCCCAGGTCCCTTTCTGCCTGACTCCTCTCCAGCCACTCTGTCCCCAGTCTGTAGCTCTGCATGGGATTGTTGTGTCCAAAATGAAGTACCCGACGTTTGGACTTATTAAACATCATCCCATTGGAATCAGCCCATCTCTCCAATCTGTCCAGGTCCCTCTGCAGGGCCATCCTACCCTCTAACAGATCAACCCTTCTTCCCAGTTTGGTATCATCAGCAAACTTGCTGATGATGGACTCAATCCCCTCATCCAGATCATCAATAAAGATATTAAACAGGACCGGACCCAACACCGATCCCTGGGGGACACCACATCAAACCAGCCTGGGTTCTTCTTCCCAGTTAGTGAAGACAGATTTACCTGTTGTTGTTTTAAAACCAGTGCTCAGAATGGGCTAAGGCAGGAAACGCTTCTTTAACCACTGTCCTACATTCACCTTCTTGCTTTCTTCCTTCAAGGGCTCAGGCCCAGTTTGTAAGACTCACTCAATTTTAAAGGAAACAATTCCAAGGGTCACAGTCCTCATGCCTCTGTTGTCTCCTGGTACACATACTCTGAGTTTCTGTGACATTTAATAGGAACATCACTCAGGCACCCCAGTTATTCCTAAGTGACTTTCCTTTTACTTGAAGCAGATGGTGCAAAGAAAACAAACACAGATTTCACTGAATCCCACACTTCAGTCATCCGACTGCATAAGCTAAGCAGCCAAAAGACAGGAGGAAAAGGAAGCACTTGGACCAAACAGGGAAAGTACCAAAAAGAGAGAAGGCTGTAGCTTATTTAATAGCCTGGCATTAAATAATGCCCTCCAGTTTCTTTGGGTTCAGCCCTTCACGACCCTTACTTCCCTTTATACAATTCCCTTTCAGAGTGTGCTCCAACAACACAAACTGATTTGTATGGCAAATAACATCTGCATGCAAGCAGTGAGACCTCCAAAGTGCCACTTCCACTTTTATTTTAAATGGGACCACCAACAGCATCAATATCATTGACATCACATTTCATGTTTCCACAAGGTCAAGGGCAAATGAACCCAGTTGCAATCCGAGGGCTGATGTTGCAAATGTAACTCAACTCATTAACAGTCCCAAAGGAAGCACTTATGAAACCTTTTTCTATACAGTGAGCCCCTGTCACAAATTATTAAACACCACTAAAAAGAGTCTCCTGTGATGCATGGAAAAGCTGAGCCAAAAGACTTCAGAAAAAGGTGCTTTTGTTATGCTTAGGAAAATGAGTAAATATTAAAACACTGCGCAAAAGTAGACGACTGTTTATTTTAATACCATATTTGGTTTTAAAATCTCAAGCATTTTCAGAAAATGAAACTGAATTTTGCTTTCCTAAATACATCTCTATTCAGCATGGGAACAGTTAATTTTTGGGAGAAATCAGAATGTCTTTTCTTAGCTAGTTACTGCTGTAGCCTTTTCAGCTGCCAGTCCTTGTTTGGGTTTTGAGTAATCCCAAGGTCTCCTGTTCTCTGTATACCCATAGATCTTCCGCAGTGCCACACGTGCAGCTTCTTCCTCTGCAGCAAGGATCGTTTCGCCAGGACCTTCAGCTATGATCTTCTTATCACTTGGGGAACAAAAATAAAATTAAAGACATTTTTGTCATGAAATCCTAGGCACAACTCTGTGTCATGAACAAGGGCTGCTAGGTTTTTTTTCTTCTCCAATGTCTGTGCATACTGAAGGTAATTTACATATAGACACAAATCACAGAGTTGGAAATGACCCACATCGAGTCCAACTCCTGTCCCGGCACAGGACAACTCCAACCACCGTGTGTCACACCGTGTGGCTGAGGGCATTGTCCAAATGCTTCTGGAATATTGTCAGGCTGTGACTGCTGCCCTGGGGAGCTGTTCCAGTGCTCCACCACCCTCTGGGGGAAGAATCTCTTCCTAATGTCCACCCTAACCCTCCCCTGGCACATCTTCCTGCCATTCCCTGGGGTCCTGTCTTTGGTCACCAGAGAGAAGAGCTCAGCACCTACTCCTCCTCCTCCCCTTGTGAGGAAGCAGCAAACTGTGATGAGGCCCCCCCTCAGTCTTCTCCACAGACCAAGTGACTTCAGCCCCTCCTCATATGGTTTCCCCTCTAAACCCTTCCTCTGGACACTCCCCAGTAAAAATGTAAATGTAAACATTTCCGTTGGTCTTTCCTGGAAAGATAAGTGATGGCACATTCAACAATGGAAGTTTTAATCAGAAATATGTGAGTTTCCTGGAAGAACACCACTCTGTTCATTTAGATTCCCAACACATCACTGATTCTTCACAGTGTTTAGTTTGTTTGACCTGTTAAAAATATGCAAAATCATTACTCTGGTTCAGTTTAAACAGAGAAGTGAAATGCTTCTCTTTTCTCCTCTCCCTTTTAAAACTGCTTCAAAAAGTATTCAGAGAAATTCTTTGTGTAACAAAGTATGGGCTCAGCTCTTTGTAATCAGCATCTATGGGCAACAGTTCATGAAGGGACACCAGGGTTTCCAGAAGAAAAACAATCAGCATTCCTTTCTTTTATATAAGATAATAAATCTTAGAAGGCATAGAAACCAAAGCATGATAAATCAGAACAAGTCTAGGAAACCTTTCCTTATCTGCAGCTCATTTAGCAAAGCAACAACAATGTGGGTTTTGCTGGAAGAAGGTCCTGTTCTGCTCCAGAGGAGCAACATTACCCCTGGGCAAGAGACCAGGACAGGCACTGACCGTGCCACAGAGAAGAGCACCAGGGGTGACTGGCACTTCTGAAACTCTTGCCTGGACACAGACACTCCTCTTGCCTAGTTTACAGTGCCTGTCATTTAAAAACTAAAAAGCTTCTCTGGCATACAAAGTAAGTTTCCTCTTCAATTGCAATTACCTTGAGGTCTGTGTCTATTTGCCCTTCCCTAAGGCCTGGAGACAGTTGTAGCCCCTCCACAGCCCTTCAGTTATGCTCTCTGCAAAGACAGGTCACCCTGAACATACAACCAAGACTTTCCTGTGTGGCAGATTTAGACTTTGAAGATCATTTTAGTCAGACTGGGTCTGCATGACTCATTACAGCAAGCTATTCCAATGCTTAAATGGCTGATTTTATATGGAAGTCACTTAAGGTTTCTTTTCTGTAATAACTTGACCAAAGAGCATAAGCAGAAAAATGAAAGACCATCTTCTCTCCTCTCCCTCAGTATAAATTCATTTCACTTTAAATTAATATTGTACTTACCAGTACAGCCCAACAAAGTACAGTGGCAGAACTGTGCTGACTCCCAGCTGCCTGGTAATTCTTGGTTCTGGAGAAGAGATATTCCTCTTGGTCAGTTCTTCCACTAGTAAGCCCATAGGATTTACAACTTCCCAGATCTCAAACAGGTCTTTTCCAATCAGTTCGGGAATGAAAAAATCCTGAACAAAAATATACAGGAGTACAATTAAAGGGAAAGGTAACAACAGCTCCAGATCCTGGTATCTGCTAATAAAAGCACAGCATGAAGAGGCATTAATACCACTGAATACAAATTGCTGAAAAGAATGATGCTGTACCTGAGTGCTCCCTCACAGCAAACCAGTGCTGCTACGCTCGGCTGCTCTGGTTCCGATTTAGCCACTGCCTGGGCGAGCGCTTTGGACAAAGTCAACACCCAGATGTTAAGGAAGAGCCCAAGAGAGGGGTTATAACAACCCCTAAGCACAGCTCCGAGCACCAGGGAAGCAGCTCGGTGCTGCTTCCAAGCAAGAAGGGCTCTGCAAGCAGCTTGAAGGGAACGTGCAGACCCACAGGACTTCCACCAGTTCAGGTAACGCTCTTCCCTGTTAACTGCTACGTGCTCTTACAGAGGCCTCTCAACACTCCTGTGTCAGAAATAAGATTTTAACAAACATTTCTCTACTGCAAAACTAGAAATAAGTGAAAAGGATGACTGAAAGGACAGCAGCTGCTAAAACTACTTTGTTACACTGCATTGCAATCGAACATTTCTGTATGAAATACCTTTAGGTGCCTGCACTCCTACACGCAAAACCTACTTTACAATTGGACATATATGTGATCTCACATGGAATAATTTAATTACTTGACAGCACAGCATGTGGAATATAATGTTTTCCCTTAGCAAGTGTCAGCAAGTACTAAAGTATCACCATCATGAACCACAAGTGTATGATTTTATGTACTTGACCAGCCTGTGTGTGTTAAAGAAAAAACAACAAACCCACAACCCGCAACCCCCCACCCGACCACCAGCCCCCAACACACCTCATTGTTAAATTGTCTGGTTACAGGTATTGCCAAACTTCTCCCAATATCCTTCTCCCAATATCCCTGGATGTTTGGCCATCACGGTAAAAGACAGTATTTAATTTTTTTTTGCCTTTTTTTCCCCCCTGTAACTTCTGAGACCTCCACATGCTATCGTTGTCAGTACAAAATCATACAAAAAGTAGCTACTTACCCTGACAAAGATCTCTGTTTTCTCGGGCCCACTGCTTTCAAGCAGGGCTCCTATCACAGCAAAGAATGTCCTCTGCAGCACAGCTGGTGGGACAGGAAACTCTTTGCAAAGTGTCAGGTCCTGTACAGACAGGTTTTGAGCCACGTAAGAAACAAGTTCCTGACTGGTGAGAAAATCAACAAGTGCTCCTACTCCCTGTGCAGGTAAATCTGGGTAGGCACCTTCAAAGCATCGTGTCAGGTAAGAGCGTGAAAAAGACAGCCCTTGCTCAGCGAGTTTACTGTTATCCTGTAGGTTAAGTGCAACCGTTTCTTTGTCTATCCCGAGTTCTCGGCGTCTCGCCTCTTCGCTTTCAACGTAACACGAATTAACAAATGCAGTCTTGAGCAGATCCAGTGAAAAATTTTCGTGTAGCCGGTGACTAAAAGCTTGTATCTCTGCATGGTAATCCCAGTTGGGCTTCTCCGACCTACAGACACAGGAAGGGAAAGAGATTCAGAAACAGAGTGAGAAGTTATCCATGCTGTGAGCACCAGGCCCTTCAGATGGTTGAAAGGAAACATAAAAAAGGAATTGGTTTTGGAGCTTGATGCTTGCCCAGAGGCCCTGCTGTCAGAGGGAGAGCTCTCCCCAGTTCACCCAACACTGTGCCTGCCACAGCACTGGCCCCTCCACCTTCAACGCCCTTGCTATGCCCATCTACAGAGCGAAAACTGTTCTGCAAGCAGAAGGGGCCCAAGCCTTATGGTTTCTCAGCTGCACCCCCTTCTCCCCTCCCTCTTATCTCCTCCCTCCTCCATTGCTCCCTCCCTCTGTCAGCTCCTCCCCTTCCCTTCCCCTTATCCCTTCAGCCCTCCCTCACCTCCTCGCTCCCCTCCCCTTCTCTCACTTCTTCACCCCCTCAACTCCTGCCTTCCTCACCCCCTTCCCCTGCGTTCTCCCCTCCCTCTTTCACCCCCTCCCCTTCTCTCCATCCTTCCTCCACTCTCTCCCCCCCTCAACTCCTCACTCCCTCACCCCTCTCCCTTCCCCCCTACCCCTTCCCTCCCTCTCCTCTCACTACCCCCATCCCCTCACTCCCCACCCTCTCCTCTTCCCTCCCTCTCCCCTCTCTCACCCCCTCCCCTTCCTTCACTTCCTTTCTTCCTTCAAGTCCTCGCTCCCCTCCCCGTGCTCCCCCTGCTCCCTCCTTCAGCCCCTTCACTCCCCCCCTCCTTCCCTCACCCCCCACCCCCAACTCCTCGCTCTACCTCCCCCCCATCTCCCCCCCGCCCCCGGCCGGGCCGCTCTCACCGCCGCCGCGGAACCTCCTGCAGCCGCTGCTGCTCCAGGTACGCGCGGAGCCAGCGCTTCTTCTCGCGGGGCTGCACGATGGTGAGGGCCCCCCGCGCGGCCCCGGTCCCGGTCCCGGGCAGCGGCAGCCGCCGCGCCGCCCGCAGGAGCAGCCGCGCCGCCATCACGGCAGGGTCGGGCGGAGGGAGGCGGTGCGCCGTGCGTTCCCCCCCAGCCCCTCCGCGGGAAACGCGGCGCCTCCCCGCGAGTTCCGGGCACGGGCGTTCCGGGGGCGGGAGGGGCCCTCCGGGCAGCGGTGGCGGCTGCCGGGGGCCAGGGGGGGTTCTCACCTAAGCTGAAGTAGGATGAGTTTTCTACACAATTAGTTTTCTAAACTCATGTATCTCCTTTAAAATCGCAGAACTATAGGTGATTAAAATGTTTAATTTGATTCCCCCCTTGCAGGGTCGCATTAAGTTTCATCTATGTAACTGTATATTTTTAAAGTTAGACAGAGGGTCCCTCTGGTAGCATTGAGGTTTTTTTCTCCAACAGTTTTTTTCCAGATACTGTTCAAAGGGAAATGATAACCTCTCGTGTTCAGTATCGTCTGTGCTGAACATACGTGTCTTCTATTGATACCGACAATGCTGGCAAATCAACTCTCTCCGACTCCTATTGCAGCGCTCGTGCATGAGGGAATCATTCCCATCAATTGCGTTTAACGACGCAAGAGCTGGGACAGAATATATTTCCCACTTTATGTGTATAAATTCTCCCAGAAACCTCATGCATATTCTGTTACTTTCCAAGGACTAATTTAATTTTATTATGAACTTCCCAACAGTCAAATCTCCACTCATTAGAGCTCTGAAGCCAGCTCTGTCCGACCTTGCGCTCTTAGAGAAGAAGTTTTGTCTGGATACAGCACTATTGGAAAGAACACACTATCAGAGGGACAATCTGTGTCTAACTTTCAAAAATACTGCCACTTAGGTGTCACTTAACTGAAGTCAGTTAGAAAACCAATTCTACAAAAAACCAACTCTACTTAAGTCAAAATATTCCCCTATGCAATAACAACCACTTCTTGTATTGCTATAATCACCTCTTCAAACAGGAAGTAGTTACTATTACAAAAAGTACAGTATTTTGATTTAAGCTACAGTAAAGTTCCATCTAAGTAACTGTATTTTTGAAAGTTAGACAGACACAGATTGTCCTTCTGATAGCATGTTTTCTTGATGGTATGTCTTTTTAAATAATGCTTTTCCCAGACAACACTGTTCAAAGGATGAACCTCATCCTCCTCTTCTCCAGACTAAACAACCCTGATGCCCATAGCCGCTCCCCTGTGTTCCAGACCCTTTCCCAGCCTTGTTGCCCTCCTCTGGACACGCTCCACCAGTTCAATGCATTCCTTGTACTGGGAACTTACCTGTTGTTTGGGTTCCATTTCCATTTGCAAGACACTGTCTGTTCCCTTAACAGGAGCTTTATTTTCTCCTGTGCCACACACAGCTCTCTAACACCACTGGGAGCTCTGCCCTGCGTTGACATCTCCAGAGTTGTAAAACATAGCTTCAGCTTAAAGAGCATGGTTTAAAATGCATGAAAATACAGAAAATGTACAAAGTTGGCCCTTCCCCTCCTATTGCCTTTCACTAAAAGGGCTCTGAGCAACCTTAAAGATGTCCTGGCTCCTGCAGGGTGGTTGGACTTGATAAAAGGTCTTTTCCAACCCAAACTATTCTATGATTCTAAAAGACAAAGACACACACTTCTAACAGTCGTGGTAATAAAGCCTGAGGAGCCAACAGAGTCACATAACGCACAGTGAACAAAGCTAAAAGGCAACGTACACAGCAAATGCAAGAAAGTGCAAGGGAACAGGCACAGCAACCTGTGCAACAGTGCCAAAGCCATGTAACGTTGGGGCCATCACTCACAGAATCACAGACTGACCTGAGCTGGAAGGGACACACAAGGACCATCGAGTCCAGCTCCTGTCCCTGCGCAGGACAACCCCAACACTCACACCGTGTGTCTGAGGGCAAATGCTACTGGAATATTGTCAGCCCTGGCGCTGTGACTGCTGCCCTGGGGAGCTGTTCCAGTGCTCCACCACCCTCTGGGGGAAGAACCTTTTCCTAACGTCCCCTGGCACATCTTCCTGCCATTCCCTGGGGTCCTGTCATTGGTCACCAGAGAGAAGAGCTCAGCGCCTGCTCCTCCTCCTCCCCTTGTGAGGAAGCGGTAAATGCAATGAGGTCCCCCGCCAGTCTCCTCTTCTCCAGGCTGAACAAACCAAGTGACTTCAGCCTCTCCTCATACGATTTCTCCTCCAGATCCTTCACCTACTCCATGTCCTCCTAGATCCTTTTTACACTGTGGCGCCCAAAACTGCCCCCAGTGCTAGAGGTGGGGCTGAACCAGTGCAGAGCAGAGCGGGACAATCCCCTCCCTCGCCCGGCTGGCGATGCTGTGCTTGGTTCCCCCCGGGACACGTTTTCCCTTTTGGCTGCCAGGGATCACTGTTGGCTCATGGTCAACTTTTTGTCACCTGTCTGACTTGGTAGCACCTGAGATACACGAGCCCAGCATTCCGTAACGGGGCACTCCCAGCGTACGTATTGCACTCCTGCTGATGCTCCCGACAGACCTGCTCCACCGCTGCCAGAGCCACACAGCGCGTCAGCCACCTTCCCCACATCACCAAGGAAGCGCTGGCAGCTGACAGAGGCCCTAGATTCTTCTTGTCTGCAGCCCTTGGGGGCCACCATCTCTTCAGCAGCCTGGCTACTTGCAGAACCCAGGAACGGTCCTGCACAGGGGCCAGGTCAACCTGCTCTAGGAAAGGTCCACTTTGAAACATTGCTCTGATATCTTTGCACGTTCTCCTGCCCTCTGGCTGAGGTGCCCCCAGCAGCACCGTGCAGACCTCAGCACTGCCTCAGCTGTTATCTATCTAAAGTGGTGGGTCATGGTGTTGAAAAAGTATGAGATTTTATTAGTCTGTTATATTAGTCTGATATTAATTAGGTAGAAATAGAAATATAATGGTTTTAAATTCTATTACTTTGAGTTAAGTGTGTTATGGAAGCCTTATGGAAGGAACGTGGGTTATTATCCTCACAAGGTACTAATATAAAATATCAAACAGAAATCCTAAATTTAATAGCTGCTGTACAATTACCCAAGCAGGTGGTGATCATGCACTGTAAAGCACACCAAGGAGGAGACTCCAAAGTAGCCAAAGGGAACACATTAGCAGATTGAACAGCTCGATGAGTGGCAGGGCAAGAACAGACCATGATGGTCTTGATACCGACCAAGGTGAGTCCTTTACAAAATTATCTCACCCAGAGACCAAAATATTCAGAAGACAAGAAACTGGCAGAGCTAGTGAAAGCTCAACTGAATCCAGAAGGATGGTATGTACCTGCAACCGGACAGACAGTCGTGCCACCTGCCATTATGAGGATGATTTTACAGACAGAGCATCAAAATGTCATTGGGGAGCAGAAGCATTGGTGACGTATCTAAAACGTGGAATAATCTCAACACAGATGTTAGCAATGGCAAAATCCATAAATTCAAAATGTGAAGTTTGTTTGAAAAATAATCCAGTAGTCAGGAAGAGGATAGAAATGGGTCATATTAAGGTAGGTATGGAGCCGGGTGATTACTGGCAAATTGATTTTGTAGAATTACCAAAAGCTCAAGGATACAGGGATTTGTTAGTCGGGGTTGACACCTTTTCCAGACGGCCTGAAGCCTTTCCCTGTCGCATCAACCAAGCCAAAGAAACTATAAGGTGGCTACTAAAGGAAATTATCCCCAGGCTTGGGGTCCCTTTTATGTATATCATCAGATAAGGGACCACACTTCGTGGCCACCATTGTGCAAGAAATAAGTAAAATGTTAGGGATCTCTTGGAATCTCCACACACCGTGGAGGCTACAATCTAGTGGACAGGTAGAGAAGATGAATCAAACGATCAAAAGGCAAATTAGTAAAATATGTCAGGAGGCCAACATTAAATGGCCACAAGCATTACCAATAGCGCTCTTAATCTCAAGAATTAAACCCAGGAGGGTTTAATTCTCACCCCAGTGGGGTAAAAGTAAAAGGGATAGACTCCTGGATTCATTATACACGAGTGAAGAAAACCCCTAAAGATTGGGAAGTAAAAGTATTGGGACCAACGAGACTCAAACTGAAAAGCAAATAAGATGTCATATTTGGCATACGGTACCTTGATTGTGGTCTGGTCTTTAATGCCTATGATGGTTATTACTAAGAGATATGTCATGGGGGAAAATGCCACTCTGTCTTGCAGGTTTGAAAATACGGCTCCGATGGAAGTAGAATTAATTCGAGTTCTCTGGGAAAAGATGTCAAAAATACCCTGAGGTATCTGACAGAGAAATACAAATCACTGGGGTTAGAACAAAACGAGAAATAGATGGACCTGTAAAAGAAATCACCCTATGCCTGCTGACACTTTGTCTGATTTGGAAAGGTCACCCTTTAAGGGCAATTTAGAAATTTTGCAAATTCGAACTAAGAGAAATATAAGTGATGACATTGAGGACACAGATGACACCTGGCAAGAACCCTCAAGTGGAGTTAAAGTAAGTTGGGCATTAGAATCCTTTTTGCTCAAATGGCCACTTATCGTAACAGGGAAATGATTTATAACTTAATTGGAGAGACTGAAAGATTGGCAAGAGTAACTAAAAAGGGATTCAGAGGCTTAAACTTGCAATTACAAGCAACAATGAAAATGACTTTGCAGAACAGAATGGCATTGGATATGTTACTATGAAAGGAACGTGGTGTTTGTGGATATCTCAAAGATCGTGTTGATCACTGCTGTGTACATACACCAAATGTCACTGCAGATACAGAATATGACATTTCACAACTTGGAAAACTGAGAAGGAGGCTGAAAAAGAAAAGGAAGGGGTCAGTCATAACTGGGTTGGAGCATTGTTTGATAGTTTAGGACTCCACCTTACCAGATGGATTCAATCCCTCGTTGAAACTGTGTGTACTCTTTTACTGGTATTCCTCGTGATCTACTTGGTGTATTTATGTATCCGAAAGGAGATCACTCGTAGCAGCAATTGGACTCATAAAATTATTGGAGCTGTCACATGAGAATACCCACAACACCCAACATCCCCACCGACATACCAAGAGGCAACCGTGGGAGTGAAAATACTTGCAGAAAATGAAGTATTTTCAAAGGGGGGAAATGTTGGAAAAATGTGAGATTTTATTAGTCTGATATTAATTAGGTAGAAACAGAAATATAATGGTTTTAAATATAATGGTTTTAAATTCTATTAGTTTGAGTTAAGTGTGTTAGTGATCGTTAGAAGTAGCGGTTATTTAGGCAAAAAGTTTTTCTTTCCTTATAAAAACTGTGTGAAGTATCCAAAACTTATCCAGGCTGAGCCTGCACCTGCGGTTGAGATAAAGGCTGAGCCTGCAGTGGACGTTGCATTCCAGAGTTAACCAAGGAAAACAGAAGGAAGCTGGCACTGAAAAACTGATATTATAATTAGCTGATGAAGTAATCTGTACATGCAGATGTATTAATTGTAACCTGTTGAATATCACAGTATCACAAGGCTGGAAAGGACCTCTGAGATCATCAAGTCCAACCTATAACCCAACACTAACACCAACCATCATCTAAACCATGGCACTCAGTGCCTCATCCAGTCTCCCCTTAAACACCTCCAGGGTCGGCGACTCCACCCCCTCCCTGGGCAGCTCATTCCATTGGCCAATCACCCTTTCAGTGAAGAACTTCTTCCTCACATCAAGGCTAAACTTTCCCTGATGAAGCTTGAGTCCATGCCCTCTAGTTCTGTCACTGGTCACCTGAGAGAAGAGACCAACCCCTGCCCGACTACAACCTCCTTTTAGGTAGCTGTAGAGAGCAATGAGGTCTCCCCTGAGCCTCCTCTTCTTCAGACTAAACAGCCCCAACTCCCTCAGTCGCTCCTCATAGGGCTTGTGCTCCAGCCCCTTCACCATCTTCATTGCTCTCCTCTGGACACTCTCCAACATCCTGACATCTTTCCCAAACTGGGGGGCCCAGAACTGTACACAATATTCCAGATGAGGCCTGACCAGTGCCGAGTACAGGGGGACGATAACTTCTCTGGTCCTGCTGGCCACACTATTCCTGATGCAGGCCAGAATGCCATTGGCCTTCTTGGCCACCTGGGCACACTGCTGGCTCATGTTGAGCTTCCTGTCAACCAGCACTCCCAGGTCCCTTTCTGCCTGACTCCTCTCCAGCCACTCTGTCCCCAGTCTGTAGCTCTGCATGGGATTGTTGTGTCCAACATGAAGTACCCGACATTTGGACTTATTAAACATCATCCCATTGGAATCAGCCCATCTCTCCAGTCTGTCCAGGTCCCTCTGCAGGGCCATCCTACCCTCTAACAGATCAACCCTTCCTCCCAGCTTGGTATCATCTGCAAACTTGCTGATGATGGACTCAATCCCCTCATCCAGATCGCGCTGTAACGGTCTTGGAACCAGATCTGGGTCCGTACCCCTGGCTCCCGGGGCCACCCAAAGCACCACACAGAACCTCCCCCGAGTGGTTCTGTGTTCGTCTCTCCGCCAACAATGGGACTGGAGTGGGGATGTTTAATGAGACCACACACCTGGGGACACCAGGCCAGCTTCCCACGCCTGCACACTCACCGTCTGCACCAAGGACAAGCCCACAATGTGCAGCAGGCTGTCGGCTGCCCACCTGATACTTTTGAGTTCTTCAGTTCATCACTAACTTCCCAGTCAGGTGGTTTAGGGATGTCACACTCCCATCTCCCGCCGTTCTGCCCCTGCAGCGTCACGCGCACCACACGTGCCCAGCGCTGGCAGGAGCGTGGGGACAGGAGCTCGGCGCTGCCAACGGGGACAAACAAGGTGCTGGGCTGGATAAAACAAGGCAGAGGGCTATGGGCGATGAGTTTGACACCCCTGGTGTAGATAAGTGCTCAATATATTTTCTTAAAATAACATTAAACAAGGTTTTTTTTTTCCAGAGAGAGTTTTATTAAATATACTACATCAGTATCTCGTACTCCATTTTCTTTTGATCACTCACAGACTGACTTAAAAATTTCTTTTATAGAAAAAAAAATCTGAAAAATTAAAGCTAAAAAAAAATACATATTACACAGCTCTGGACAATCTGCATGTTAGCAAAGAATACCTTTTATTGTTTGACCTGAACATGTGATTAAACAAGGGACACGCTCATGAAACAGGACACACACTTTGAATATGGCACACCTCAAACTACTCAGACTAAAGGAAAACTGGTGCAATCATGTTTAACTGCATTTAACAACAGAACAACAAACCCCACTTTTTATTCCTTTGTTTTGCTATTTTTCCTAACCCCGTTCCATTAGTTCTCATCCCACCACAACAAAGCATCCCGTGGTTATTCCTGCAGATCTCTGCCCTTACGCTGCACGAAGCAAACGTCGCATCGCCTGACCCATGTTTACACCGAGCATGCAAAGAAGGAAACTGCAAGGATTTGCAACACAAATCTATTAAATACGTTACAACTGAACAACAAGGTGTCCCTTTAACACTGCAGCTCTACAGCCTTTGTCTGTGGTGCAAGTTTCCAGTGTATAAATTATAAAACTGCATACAATTCAGAAACAGAAACAAAGAATTATGCAAAGTGTTTGTATTTTCAACTATTAAATCCTTCTGAGAGCTGTGTCTAGCGCCGAAACCAAAGCCAGCTATTGAGTAGCCAGAAAGCTACTGTAATTGAATACATTATCATTTCCCTTTTGGCACGCTCTTTGTTTTCTTCTTCCAGAAGTTGTAGACGGCGATTAAGTTTGATTATCTAAAAAATAAATAAAGGCTTTTAATACTTCATTAAAAGGTGCCAGAATTTCTAGAAGCTTCTGAATAGCCATGTAAAATTAGTATCTTACAGAGATGGGTTTTAAACACTTGATATGGAAACACTTGATATTCCTCCCTGGAGGTGTTCAAGGCCAGGTTGGATGGGGTCTTGAGTACCCTGATCTAGTGGGAGGTGTCCCTGCCCATGGCCGCAGTGTTGGAACTGGATGGGCTTTAAGGTCCCTTCCAACCCAAATCATTCTATGGTTCTATGACATATTGGCTTTCCATCTTCAATCACCAGTGATCAGAATCTTCCTGTCTCTAATAAGTAGGAACAGAAATGGAGTTGGATTCTCTCAATTCCCAGAATGACACAGGATACACGAGGGCAGTGCAGCAGAGGTACAGAGAGGGTCCCTCACCATATCCTTTATGGACACCCCTGCAGCCAAACAAAAAACCTTCCCCTCTGTTTTACTTCTACAGCTTTTTCTTAATATTATCAACAACTCTGCTTTACATACCTGTCGCCTTAAGGACGCAGCATCTACAACTGTCATGTCATCTGGTGTTCCCTCAAACGTAGTATCCATGTTGGAAAGACCATACCTATCAAATGAGAGGGATAGCTTAGCTGTCTTGTCCATGCAAAGATTAGCAAGTACCATATTTTACTGACATTCTAGTAGCTGCAGTTTTGGTGGTGATGGAGAGAAGAAATATAAAACTTCTTTTCCACCTGTTTCAATATGTTCCTAAGTGACAAAGCAGAAACACACAGGAAGTGGGTAGGGAAAGAGCCCACCCTCCGCAGCAAGCCTCGCAGGCTCCCGTGGTGCCGCACACGGCCCCTGCTGACGTTCAAGGGCTTTGCAGAGCTCGCCACGTGCCAGGGGGGTTAGGATTGGCAGCATCTGCCAGGCAGTTGCTGCCAGGCCCTCAGGACTCCCCATGGAGAGTTGTCCCTATGGAGAGCTGGCCCAGACCAGGTTTCTCGGTCTCCACATTTAAATATTTTCAAAGACTGTCCATGCATAAGGATTTCACTGGGTCTTGATAAAGACTGTTTCCAGTTGTTTAACTGATTAATGAAACCTGAGAATTGCCTGAGGTAAAGTGCCAAAGTTGCAAGAGATCTGCAACAGATTAGAAATAACCAAATGAAGATTTGGAAAGAATTGGATCTCTTATGCTTAGTCCCTACATAAATATCCTCAGTGGACACCTACGGAGACTAATGACTTCAGCCACACCAATCTTAGCATGTTAGGCAAAGACAGAGAACCTTGCAAATACAGAAGTGTGGAGTCACTGTGTGCTCAACTTCACATGCATTAAAAGATTTGTTTCCAGGGCAGCTCTGTTTTCCTAATGTAGCAATTCAGAGAAAGTGTAACTCTAACTCAAAGTCAAGCTGACTAAATACAGCACATCCATTATCAATTGGGAAGTCTACACAAAGTATGTGTTTTGATCTTCCAAATGCTACTTCTTAACAAGATTGTTTTCTGACAACTGACAGATAAAAGCAGTTCCCTGATGCTGCACCTACCACTGCATTTCTTGCTTTCTACCTGAAAACCTCACTTTCCAACATTAGCTCCCCTTGACTTGCTTTCTCATGAGGAGATACGAACAACTGCTGCAAACAGCTTAGGCAACTGAACAAAATAACGTCAAGGCTCCCAAATTCACAACAAAATACACCTAAAATGACAAGTTAATGCTCAAATGAATGAGAGCAGAATTCCTGAAGCTCGCAGAACACACGTAAGTTTGAGCACTGCTTTGGCACTGCATGTTCTGTCATCACTCTCAGCCAACGTTCATAGAGCGCCCTCAGCTCCCGCGGGATCCCCCTGCCAACGGGCAGCTTGTCACAGGTTTCCCTGCAGCATCGTTCATTCATGCATTGTTTCTAAATAAGAATTGCTGTTCCTAGATGAGAGTTGCATTAGTCTGGACTTACAATGAGATCCTTGAGCAACAATGTATAAAAGGAAGTTAATTAGGTTTTGAATTGTGGGGGGTTTTTTGTGTTAAAGGGTATACACAGGGAGAGAAAAACCTTCTCCAGGCGAGATCAGGATAAAAACAGCTTTCAGTAAGGGAACAGTCAAGCAACTATGTGTCAACAGAGCCAGGGCTGTTTTAAAAACACAGTATGAGACAAAAAGCAGAGTTTTGGCAATGCCTTTTCTTAGAAATATAATTTCTTATTCACACCATTATTGATTTTTTTATTTTAAAGAGACTTCAAACATTCACTTAGCTAAAGCTTTTGCTATTTACTACTTGTAGTTCTTTCAGTTTGGGCAATATTTAAAAAAGCTCTGAAACTGCCGTGTTTTTATGTCCTCAGTGAAGCTCACAGTGCTAACCCAGCAAAATTGTTTTAAAATAAACTTAACTATAAAACAATTTGAACATTTCCAGTGTTAAAAAAATAAGTCTGAAGCTTTCCACATACAAAAATCAAGTTTTCTTCACTACTACAGGTCCTCTGGAAGCCACTGGAGTCTTTTGGTAGCTGTAGATGGTAAAAAAATTAAGAGGCTCCCCCAGACGCAGAGCACAGCTGCCTCTCACCATCTCTTCAGAAAAGCAGAGAGGTGATAATTTCAGTGAGCTGGGCACACCACCCTCCCAGATCACACACATTTAATGCAATGTCACAGTATCACAGTGTGTCCCTGCTGCTCTACCAACTTCCAAAGCATTCCAGTTGTTCAACCAAGAAGGTTACCTTGATTTCCTTGGTCCCTTTGAGATAATCTCTTGGACCATTAGAAAACCTGAATTCCTGAGTAAGAAGAATCACCTGTACACATCCAGCATCTGCTTAAGCACAAACCATAGAATTGCCAGGTTGGAAAAGACCTTTGAGATCACCAAGTCCAACCGTACCTGTCCACTAATAAACTACATCCTTGAGCACCTCATCTACCCATTTTTTAAACACCTCCAGGGACAGTGCCTCAACCACTTCCCTGGGCAGCCTCTGCCAGTGCCTGAGAACCCTTTCAGTGAAGGAATTTCTCCTGATGTCCAATCTGAACCTTCCCTGGCTCTACCTGAGGCCATTTCCTCTCATCCCATCCCCTGTCACTGGGGAGAAGAGACCAACAGTCACCTCGCTACAACCTCCTTTCAGGCAGTTGTAGCCAGTGATGAGGTCTCCCCTCAGCCTCCTCTTCTCCAGGCTAACGTAACCTCCAGTTTGACAAAAACACAGCAGTGTAGTGGGAAATGGGTCAAACAGATGTGGAATTGACTATTTTTCTTTTCCTTCATCCTGACCGTGATTACATGTCAATCTTATATCCAGCTCCTCTGAGATGATGTCAATCCACCAAAATACTGGCGGAAAAAAGGCATCCAGCAACAACCAACAATTCCAGGCATGTTCCTGGCAATGCCTGGAAAAAAATAAGGTGATGCAAGGGCACAGTCTTCAATAAAAATATGAAAGTCACTACTAAATATAATAGAAAATACTTGAAGTATGCTGCTGATGTAATTTAAAAGCCTCCTTTTGCACATGACTAAGCCAGAAATCTGCAGCACACTGCATCCATCACACGAGTGAGGTCTGCAGGTGTCTGGGATGGGTAAGGGATAAAGGAGAAGGAATAAAGGCCTGAAATATTTCCAGAGCTGAGAGGGAGAACAAAAATAAGCATTGCTTTTTAAAATAAGGACACTAGAAACAGGGAAACAGAGCTCTGACTTTTAGAATCTCAAGTATTGTATCATGACTAACAAAAAAATATTTACCTGGAGTTGTCATGATGAGGGTTAGAGGAAGCGATAGCAGCTGACCCGCCACGTAACACTGGCCTACAGCAGGTTTTTGCAGATGGAAAGATAGACAGAAACAGGAAATGACAAACGGAGATAAGAGGTAAAACACGCGGAACAAAGGAACATCAAAATACTTCCACTTATATTGTATAATGTTTCAATACAATGTCATAGCTTTTTGTTTCATTGCAAATTTCATATTTCCCTTATTCAAATTTAATCAAGACTGAATCTTTATGCAGCTAAGACACACAGGCAAAATTTTGATGATATAGCTTCCTTTATGGAAGACGAACTGTTGGAACAGGGATTTGGGAAGAGGCCATGAGCTTTATTAAAAAAAACCATGGGAAACTTCAGGTTAAAAAAAAATTCCCCCCTCAAAACAAAACCTCATCCAACAACTGAAAAAAAGGGTGTATCTACATGTACCTACAAAAGCCTTTTTAATCATCCTCTCCTCCCTCTAGGGAAGGGTGAGATTTGTCTTTTCTTTATTCATTTATGCTAGATGTAAATTCAGAAAACCTGGGCTGGGAGCCCGAGGACCATACACAGCCTGAAGAGTGGCAGATCTCTCCAGGAAGAAGCAACTACAAGCTTCAAGTAGATGGTATGAACATCCTTGTAAGTGTGGCTCTTTCAATTTCTTTTCCTTTCTCCAGGCATAAAGAAATGGCAGAGCTATTTAAGTTGCTGTGACTATATAATATACATTAACTTTGCAGAGAGATGTTACTGCGTCCCAACTTTCAGAAGACGTGAACACCAGCAGCACCTTCTGGCAAAGCCATGTGTCCTCAGTGCCTATGCTCCTGAGGCAGCAGTACTCCACATCCACAAGGAACAAACTGTTCAAAAGCCTGGAATATTTTCTCAATTTCTTCCACCTTCCCAATGCCAACAGCAGGTACTGGTGCCATGCATTTAAACCACATTTATTCCAGGCCACAAAATTAAAGACATTGAGAATCTAGGTATGAAGATCTTTAGGTACAGGTAGAAGGCAGAGGCTTAGTGCTGGGGTGATTGGGAGAACACTCTGGCATGGTCTGAAAATGAGCAAAAACTATGCAAAACCATCACTACCACTAGTTTCATTTATAAGGACTGGGATCTAGGAGACTCTGTAAACTCTGCTACCCAGTACAATCCTTTCCAGGACCAGGTCCTACTCTATCAGCACCAGTAAGTTTTTCCATCTAGCACACAAGATAAGCCAGCAAGATGTGTTTTACAGAACAAACTCACATTCTCAACATATATGTTAAGAATTAATATTTAAAAATAATATTAAATAATATTCTAATAATATTTAAAAATAGTAATAAATAATATTAAAATATTCTTACACAAAGGAATGGGGTCTTACAGAAAGTGACCAAAAAGGTATTCTTATTTTTTAATTGAGAAATAATTCAGCTACTCTAAGTCTTTTCTGACAGATGCTAGAGCTAAATACTCTTAGAAAGCAGAAGAACTTCAGCAAACAGCACCTACAGAGCAGGTTGCAGAATTCCTCTGCGAACATAAGTCGCCTGTAATTAATTGGCAGATCTGTGACCGCCAGCTTGTCAGAATCCAGGAGGCGTTTCCCACGCCATCTGACACAGGACAATAACATTTGGATTCTGGGCAATGAGAATGACAGGTCTCAAATGCTCTCTAAAATCCTGGCCTCTGTGGTATTAACAGTTTTACAGCTGCTGTAGAACTAATCAATACTGACTGAGCCACACTGCCCTTCCCAAGGAAGGCCACAGGCTTGGAGGCAGCCGAGGGCTACAGCAAGGAGCAAAACCAGAGCAGTTCTGGGATTTGAACAAATCAGAAATTGAATCTAAAGACAAGTCTTTAATCCCACTTCCCAACGCAGCAAGGCTGGCAAGAAGCTGCACGTGAATTTCTTCCTTTTCTTTGCATTTCACATTTTATTTCTTTACAGGTGGACCCAAAAGAATAACGAGAATATTCCTCTGCCTCTCCTATACTTTTTACTTGCTTGGTTTTAAATCATACAGTCATGGAATGGTTTGGGTTGGAAGGGACCTCAAAGCTCATTCAGTTCCAACCCCCCTGCCATGGGCAGGGATATCTCCCACAGGATCAGGAGGCTCAAAGCCCATCCCACCTGGCCTTGAACTACTCCAGAGATGGAGCAGCCACAGCTTCTCTGGGCAACCTGTGCCAGGGCCTCCCCACCCTCATTGTGAAGAATTTCTTCCTAATATCCAATCCAAACCTTCCCCCTTCCAATTTAAAGCCATCCACCTCATTCTGTCACTCCAGGCCCTGTAAAAATCCCCTCCCCAGCTTTCCTGGAGCCCCTTTCAGTACTGGGAGGCTGCTCTAAAGTCTCTCTGGAGCCTTCTCTTCTCCAGGCTGAACAACCCCAGCTCTCTCAGCCTGTCCTCACAGCAGAGGGGCTCCAGCCTTCGGATCACCTTCGTAGCCTATATATTTCATCATATAGATCACAGTGGCCTCATAACTGGGACCACCTTACCCCAAAATCAGCAGCAACTCTTTTAGTAAATCTTTGAATTTTCTGGCTACTTCCATCAATTCCATCCTACACATTAACACAGCATCAGAAGAAGCCATAACTCCAAGGCCAGGTATACTCAACATTTAACTATTTCACTGCAAATACAGCAGCAGCCTGAAAGATGAAGGGAATGTACAGTAACACAATTTAATGGCAGTGGAAAAACAGGCAATAGCACAATGACCAAATGAATCTGGTCTGGTTTCCTCTGTTTCAAGCAGAGCATGCACTGGAAATACCACAATAATGATGCAATCATAAACACACGGTCTGGGAGGAGAACAAGGTGTGGACAATCCAAGTACCTGGGTCCACCTTCCACTGTCTCTGTGCCTGCACACGGGGGACTGAGGCCAGCACCTTCTCTTTGTTCAGCAGAGGTAGGAGCTATGTTCACCTTTTACTGTCTTTTTAAAATAACTCTGGAAATCTCAGAAAAGCTGTCATAATGGGCACTGGGGCTTTATGGGCATTCTGGATGTGAACTGGGTAAGGAGCTCAGCTTCTACACTATGGAAAGGATTTGACCATTGAAGAACCAGTGACTGGATGGAACTGCTCTCCTTGCTTGTCTCAGTGCTCTAAGCGCTCTTCAACAAAGCAACAGGCTTTGTGAAGTTCCTTCACATTTGCAGACCCATTTCATTGCCTTCTGGACTACTTCTGGACTACACTACCCCAATCCAAAGTAGTGCTGCCCTCTGCAATGGTCTTAACTCGCATCTCATTTATTTCTACCATGAAAAATATAACTAACTTGCTCAATATCAAAAGCAATCTCCTAAAACCTCAGGATGTGACTATGTGGATGATGTTCAGCATTTAAGAAAGAAAAGTGGCTTTTTAGAAAGACCTATCTTAAAGAAAGGAAACTAATAGATTTTCATACTTTTTTCTCCTAAGTAAAAAGACATCAACCCAAGAGGTGAAGTACAGTTCAGGTAAAATACAGATTTCAATATAAATCTGTCAGGTATGAAACTGCTTTTTTTTAATGGCATTTAATGTATTACTAAAATCTCCTTAAATGCAGGGGTTTGGGGTTTATTTTTATGTTCCCTAGAGCATCCCAGATCAGGGGCGTCATTGGGTACCGGCCTTGAGTCACTTGACAGAAATTGAAACAGCAAAATGATTAGAACTGGAAAACAAAACTGACCTATTGTCCTTGTCCAAACTGAAGGAAATGCAAGAGCAAACAGTGATCATTAAGTGTAAGCAGTGATCATTAACTTGTTACCCATTTAAATGACCTATTCTGTGAGCAGTGCCAGCTAAACCAGGCAGAACTCATTACCAGCAGCAGCACAGTCAGCACCTACTGGCAGCAGTTTTAGTAGATTAGAAAATATTTGGAAAAAAATAAAGGCAAGCCATGAAAAAAGTGAAAAATATTTCCAGTGAGTAACAACACAGCCAGAGCTTGTTCATTTGAAAAGATGTCTTCTAGTATTAAGCATAAAATATTAAAATAGATAAGGTTTTGAGATAGGAAGCACGTTACACAGAGCAAAAAGAAAAGAGTGCAGGTTTGTAGCAATTTAAAATGAATAATATTTTGCAACCATGCAAGTGGATCATCCAAATTTCACATTCCTACTCCAGCTGTAGAGTAACAGGGGGTATCTAAAAACCCAAGTACAAAGAACACACTTTCACCTTATTGAAAAGTTTGTTATTTTGGCACCTACTTGTTCAGAGGTCATGGAGACAGGTTTCCCATTTCTTGTAGAAAGATTAGTAAGAACACCTTAAAAATTAACCCAAACTGGGAAGAATAATGCAGCTTTTGAAGCATTCAGAACCCTGGAAATTTTCTGATAACTGAAGCCAGCTGAAAGTGTATGTTTTCCAGAACCCAAGAAAAAATGGGCAAGAACTGGAAGCCTACTGGAAGCCAGGAATAAAACCTGTTGGCTTCACTGCAGACTGGGGAACGGCCTAGAATTCCAGTCTGTATTTTAACAACAACTCCTGGCACGGTATCCATCAGTGCTGTCATTCACAGACAGTAGAATTCTTCCTTATCTGGGAGCTTTAATTTTGTAACCTGAAATAAACTTGTAATTCCATCTAATTTTTAATATTGACAAGGAAAAAAGGTACTGCTGTCCAGATGTTAACAGGCATCCAAACTTTAACAGCTACAGCCTGAAATTTCATAGGATTAAGCCAGGGTTAAGCACCCAACTTGCAGAATTTCAAAGGTAATTTCTTTGTGGGGGTTCTGTTTGTCTGGGTTTTTTATGTCCCAGGTTTAGAACACGAAAGCCAGAAAGACTGGAGTTTTCTACAATTCAGGAATGTTAATATGGGCATTTATATCCTGTCAGGTCAGCAACCTGATGAGCTCTAGGAGGTGCCAGTTTGCAAAGTGGCTGCAAACCCACAGACATTCACAATAAGATTGGCTTGAGAGTCCCATTTTATTACCAGAACAACTAGAAAGCAAATCATTTAACCTCACACTACAAAATACTAAGAGTGCTGCTGGGATATTAGCAACCAGGAGCAGACAGCAGACTCCAAAGAACTTCCTAGCACAGGTCACATGAAGGGTTGTAGGAGGAACAAGCGGTTCCTCCCCATGTTCTCTTCTTGACAGTTCTCTGTTTCGACCTCTTGGCCAGCCCTAGAGGTCTCAGTCCCTAGTGCAGGGACATCCAACCGTGTGCAATTTCTACCTGAGCCTCTGTGCTAGCATCCTATTGAAAACTGCTTTGGGGAAATTAACCTTGCCATTATTAGTCTTTGGAAGTGTTTTCATAATGTTTAACACTCTAATTCTGAGAAGTACTGAATCACAACAGTCCAAGGATTTCAGATTTACTCTGAAACAAATCAGTCTCTTGCTGACACCTGTGAAAGAAATACGAACGGTACGTGAATGGTGAAAGGATAAGACTAAGGATGGCCTTGCTCTGAAAACAGCTATTGGCCATACACTCCACAAACTGAAATCATGATACAAATTAGTGTCTTCAAGACACATTAGAAACTTCTCTTCACTTTCCTTAGAACAGATTTATATATCTGGTTTCCCCAGCGGAGGTGAATAATTTACAGTTCCCCACCTCTACCTTGATAATGAAAATGAGTGCAATTTGAACTTTTAGCTCTTTGACATTTGACATCAAGTGGGCAATGAAGAGATGGCCACAAGGCTTGTTTTGACTCATTACCTCTCAAAGTATCAGCTTATCCATAAAACCAGTATTACTCAGAGGAGCAACCAGCTTCTCAGTGTGCACTGCCCTTCCTGCTCTCAACATCCAGCAAGTGGTCACCACCATTCATCTATCAACCAGGGATAACTATTCCCAGCATAAACTGGGACAGCCTGAAGTCTTGCCACATTATCAAAAGCAGTGTCAGCAATGCCTTGCATGAATATCCTACCCAGCTCCTGCACATATGTTTTAATGTTTTATGACAACATCAACCCAATCTTATTGATTTGCACCACTGCTCACCAACAGAAAAGCAGAAAACAATGCTAAAAAAATTGTAGGTTTAAGGTCAAGTGTTAATTGTGGAACTGCTGACAATCTGGGAAGAGCAAAACCCCTTGCAATCACAGACTAACATTTCTTCTATTTGGAAGGAAACCAAAACAATGGTGTATTTGACCAAAACAGAAGCATTCTGAAATGTGAATTTTGGACAATTAAATTGTTTATGAATAGTGAAAGCAAAAGAAAGCAAAAGCAAATAATTTCATCTCATCATTCTGTAAACAGAAACCAAACTCCACTAAAAAGGAGAGGGGGGAAAAAAAAAAAGCAGCAAAAGCTGGCAGAATCAGGGACATCCAATCACCTGCGGTTTTCATCCAGCACATCCAAGACCTGCTGGTAAGCCCTACGAGTGGAAGACTGGATAAACGACAAAATGCCACGAGCAGAGTAAAGATTAGTTCCGTCTTCAGGTAACATATTGGGAGGACAGACACGAGCCTGCTGCAGTGATGGTGTCACACTGTTCATACAAGCACAGTAAATGGAGAGAGAAACACTACAGTCAGATTTTAGATTAAAAAAAGCTTTTCAGATAGACCACCCCCCCATTCCAAAATGCTTATTGCTTGCTTTGGGTTTACCCTTCTCCCACCACTCAAAGGCAATATTGCAGTAGCACAGGGATCACAAGGTGCATGTGCAGATGTTCTTCAGAAACAAACCCAAGGACACAGTTTTCATCTGTTATACAAGTTAATTTTAGAAAGTCTTTGTCCAGATAAATCTGTACCTGATGAAGTCGATATTCAAGTCCTCGCTGACATCAGTGAGAAAAGTGTTTTCACAAGCATTGGCATTTAAAAAACAATCCTACCCATCATCTCTTCAAAACCCAAGCCTCACACAGAGCCTCCCCAACAACAATTTTTCTTCAAATTGTGACTGAAGATCAAGACAGTATTTTGATTTGCATCTGAACAAAGTTTAAAGGCAAGTGCAAGAAATTAAAAAATCAAGGCGCATAATTCATATCCCAGTGACAAGAAATTACATGATCAGAGTTTGACTGTGATGCAGAAATATTTAAAATACACAGGCCTGAAATTTAAGCACGACCACTTGTATTATACAAACCTCATGCCTATCAGACAGAAATTTGTTTCGATGAACTGCCTTTGATTTACTCATGTTTCTTTACATTTAACCTCAGCCTATCCACATGGTCCTTCACACATCAAGATGTTCTTAACATTTTTTAAATCAAGAAATTTTTATTAGAGGTGAGATGCTTTTTTAATAGTAATTTGTGTTAACCTGAGTGTAAATATTAACATAAATGCAAAACAAAGTGTGAGTCACTGTAACCTTTAAATCTTAGGATCACTTTTATGATTTTTATCATTTTAGCATTCTTAATTGACACATTTCCTTTGCTCTTGCCACTTGTGCTTTGCTCCAGCTTTTTTTGGAGTTAGAATGCAAATCATTCTGCTTTTTGGCAATTTTAAAAGTTTAAACCCAGCATTAGTAACTGAGTGCTTGGAAGCTGGTTTGATGTTTGGATCATCTCTAGATGGGTCATAATTCTATGGATACTCTTATATTGAATAGAGATGCTCTGCAACTGGCTGGGCACCAAGATCACAAAACTGAGTAAGAAAGAAAATTCAGTTGAAAAGACAGATTCAGATCATGTTCCATGGATGTCTCTTCACCCATGGAAGAGCTAAGCAGTCCTGTGCTTCAAGGGACATGCAAAGGCAGCAGTGGCTGGTGCTTGACGTGCTGGGCATCGTTACCTGAACTGCAAATATAGAGTACATTTGGAGGAGAGAAAGTGAAAAGGAGGAGGAGACAGCAACAAACACCTATTTCACTTCTGTCACCTTCCAAAATCTATTTCTTTCATATTTAGGATGACTTCTACTTTGCAATCAATGGGAGTGGTCACACCCACATATTTTACTCTTGAATTGCATTGGAAATGCCAATATTCACTAGAAAAACACCAAGAAGCAGTGGGAAGCATGGAAATACTGCCACTGAACTGAATTTATGAGAATTTCCACTACCTTGTGTACTTGCTGACTTGTTGGAAATGCGAGAAGAACTGAAGGCTTGAACTCAGAGAAGGTTTTATAGTCAAAGTAATTTTTTTCTGTTCAGCATTTTAAGCATTTACAGAATAGGCTGAATGACAGCTTAAAACCAGGTAATGTACAGCATTTAGACATACTGAAGACTAGAAGATATTGTGGAATTCCTGTTGTCCAGAACGGTGTTACTGTAAACACCACAATAATGTTAATGGCATACGAAGTCTTACGCAGATACTGAAAAACATCCCCCAAAACTTTTTAACTCAAACTGCACAAAATTCTCTTTAGAAAGTTACATGTGCTGATTAAATGGGAAGTGTGGGCAATACAGAAAAAGCAAGGCAGACTCCAGAACTAGATAATTCCTAACCCCATGGCTTAGTCCCTGGACTACTTTATGCTAATTGGTGGCTCGTAAGACAAGGCAGTTTCAAGGGATTTCTTCATTCATTTGAAGTTATTACTTAATTCTTACTTAAGAAAATATTTAGTTTCTTAAATGGGTTAATTAGTTAAGGATTATTTCAATTTATTTGCTTCTGGAGATAAGCTAAACTGTACAGCTACATGAAATTACTCATTTTTTTTCTCCATGAAGGCTATTGCTAATTTTAACATCCTTCTAAAGTACATAATTTGAGAGGGACCTCTCACTTTCTCTCTGCCTGCAAGTGAAAATATCCCTCTGTTCTATGAAGGCCTCAAATGTCAGAATTAAGGGTGGGGGGAGGCAGAAACAAGTAAGCAGCCAAATTTTTCTTCTATCCTTCTTTTGCAGGATTCAAAATTATTGTCCTGTATGAGGCAAATACGACATTTTGGTTGATTTGTATATCTGATAAGAAAAAAATCTCAAACATAAGGGAAATTCTCTAACATTTAGTATGCATTTACTTAGCATTAGACATTGTTTCTACCTCCATTGTAGGTCTTAGTCCTAGGCTTAGTTTTGTTTCAAATTTCTCAAAAGAATTCTTCCATACAGCTCCAGCCACTTGTTTTAGCACTCCCTGGTTACAAGGACCAGTCAATTCCAGAGTTTGGAACCAAAACAAACAAGAGGGAATTACAGAAGTTACTGTGGAAGAGCACAGTAACATTTTACTATGTGCAGTATTTTCAGCTTAGCAGTAATCTCCACTAAACCTCCTCAATACATCTGTGATGTACACAGGGTTTACTTGAGGCATTTCTCTGACTTACAGTTCTAGGAGTATCAAATGTGAGGCAAACAGATTTAACTACTCAAGGTTACTTTAAATTCAGCCACACAGACAGACTGTATTCTCATTAAAGACGTGCACACAATAACTTTCTCAACATGACTTGAATTTGAGAACAGAATTTCTCAAACTGTGAAACTGAACTCTCTAGAGATGTGTTTTTCTAAGGGAAAGGCTGGAGCAGAAATAAAATTAAATGCTGTCCCCTTTTCCATGCCCTCTTGGTGGTTTGTCGACTTCTGATGCAGAAGTGGAATCCTTGCATTCAACATTGGCCAGCAATGGCCAAGAAAAAGCTCTGTTTCTCCAGCTATTCAAAACCAGCCACAGAATAAAGAATCAAAAAAACCAAAGCCATCTTCAAATTTCATTTTTCTTTACAAAAGCTGTCCCTTTCCTTTTGCTGCCGTTGTTTTTTCCCTATGTTCTTTACACAGGGAAACAATTAGGCCAAGTTTGAGAAACCCTGAAGCAAAATTAGAAACCACATACTCAGTGTAGCAAAGGCTGCTTCATATTTTATATTCTAAACAACAGATATTTAGTCAGAAAATTAGTATTGCAGAGAGCTACGTAATTAAACACACTCTTGATTTTCATGTACCAGGTAACATTTAGGCTTACGTGCAATCCTGAGTTGAAAGAGGTGACTGGAACCGTGGTATTTTATTTCTTGGGACAGTATCTGATCTGTGCCACCTTGAATAATAATTGTAATTTCTTAAGTAAGCATCCTTATAAATACAGGATTGTAATTTAGAGATTTGTCATTATTGCTATGCCAATAGGCAGTTATTGCACAGGCAGGTGCCTACGTGTTAGTCTCAGGTTTGCTAAAAGCATCGGAGAATTACTGTCCTGAGTCAAGTCAACTCCTAAAAAATTCTTGGAACTCTCTCTGCAAGCAGCTGGAAGACAGGAAGAGAAACACAACAGAAAAGAAGCAACTATTGGTACCATGTAGAGAACACTGTGATAGGGAGGCCAGCCAAGTCTTTTGCTTCAATCTGGCAATCTATTCCAGAATGTTTCATTTTGTCGCTTTGTAGGTCGAGCACTGGAATTTTGCACAGTACTTCTGCGTGTTTTCTCCAAGAAGACCAACAATGTCCTAGATTTAAATTTGAGGGTTACAGTCCTAATTAGAAAATAAAGGTTCTAAATAGCAGTGCTCCTTGTGTCTCTTCAAAGGAGCCTCATTGGGGCATCCAAGTAGGCCACCATAAGGAAATCGCATCAAGGACATATGAGAAACAAGCATTTAAAAAAAGGTATTTTTTGTACAAGAATTAAATATTTGTATTAAAATGTGGACTCTCTTTCTACTTTAAAGATGTGAACCAGACTCACAGAAGCACAGGAATAGAGAGCTGATTTTTTTCAAGTTAGAGCAAGGAAAGTAGTTAGATATGATAGGAACTTAAAGGTCAAGCCAAGTTTTGATGAAGCAGAAACATATTATTACAGCAATCAGAACAGAGGGGTTTTTTTTTCAGCCAGCAACACTGAAAATAAGAACTTTAGGAGCAACTGGTGGTTTTGTACTACTGGAAAAAATAATTTCAATGTGATATAACTGAGGTAACGTGTACAGTTACGGTTTCTATTAGTGCAAAGAATACATCTGTGGTAGAATTCATCTACATAAATGGTCTCATTTACCAACAAGGTAGCTAAACTTAGAAGACACGCATCACATTTACCATGAATCTCTAACAGCAATGGTAGTCTATGAGCTCAGTGATACCCAGTACCATCTGAGGTAGCATAATCAAATCAAGCAGGTCTGTTTGCCTGTATTGCCTCTCTTGAGCTACACGGTAACACTTCCACGTGGGCAGCTTCTCTACGTAGCTCCCACAGTGAAAACAGAACGCCACATTACCAGTTTTGTTTGTAGGACTGCTTTTATTTACATGAAACCTGCAATTTAAATTTTTTGGCAGTTCACAGAGTGTGTCCTGTAGGCCTAAACTATGAGGAAAGAAGAGCAGAGATACCTTTTTCACCAAGTAAAAAAGAATTGCCTCCTGTGCATTTGTGTGAGCCATACAAGTTCCACCTCGAACACAATGTTTTCGTCATCTGAATTCCCAGAACATTCTCCTGAGAGTTAGTCTGGTACAGTCACATTCTCCAACTTGGAGACTGACAAAATCTAGATAAGGGAGAAACGCCAGACTCAGCATCCCTGAGACTGCCACAGGATGTTCAAAGCAGTTTCTTTTTTTGGATCACACTGAATCAGAAGAAGCAACGATGACAGGAAAAGAAACAACTTCTAGGACCTCAATGGTTTCAAAGCAGATGAGCTACACTTCAGGCACAGCAGAACTTGTGTCATAAGAAAACAAGTACTTGAAGGGACAAATGGAGTTCTTCTAAAATATGTTATCTGCAGGTTAGCAAGCGTGAAATGCTGTGGTGTAGAAAGACAGCATCTTCCACATGGGCAGCACAGAGTGTACAAGCAGCAGGCTCACTAATAGCTAGCTGTTGTTTTTCATAAGAACAAAAGAGAAGAGATCCTGGATCAATCTAAAGTCTATATAATTTTCCTACAAGACAATCGTAACAGAAACACTCGGCACTAGAAGTCTGATTTATTCTTCAGACATTTTGCAGGCACAAGCATGAGCCTTGACAGAGGAGAAGTCATCTCCAGACGTGTCATAATTCTGGCTTTTCTCAATGACAAACTGAGTCACAGCATTCTATCAGTTATATGTTCATTCATTGCATCCTTTATAAGTCTATAAGATTCCAGGTGCACATCATACGGCTTAAGCCTCTGAAGGGCTACTGGCAGATTAATGACTGTGACAGCAAATAATATTCAGACCATTTAAAACCAGTAATTACATAGTTACTGAGCAACAGCAAAGCACAAAGGTAAATTTTACAAATTTGGGATTTTCAGACTCAAGAAGACTAAATGTACATGAGAAATTTGACAGCCACTGGATACCCACCCAGTGAGAGCTGATCTTGCCAGTTTTTCAGATCGCTGGCTGGGCAGGCACAGCCCATGACTTTCAGAAGACTAAACTAACCTGGGGAACAAGGATAAAGTGGTTTCAAGAATTGCAAGAATTCACACGCCATCTGGTTTTCCTTTAATCTGGTAACAATGTCCTTCAAGACTGGCAAAGCAGAGCTGGTAATATCAAAGGGGAAATGTTTTCACAAGCTGTTTCCATCACATGAAGGCCATCTACTCCAGCACGCATCACGTGCAAACTATCAGACAGGCACGTGAAGGCCATTCCTGCACTGAAATTCTAGTATGTCCAGTCCAAGAGGACACACCTGGATGACCGATACCACAGGGAACTGGGCACTCAGTGTGCTGCTAGAACACTTGGAGACTGAGCTGATCAGGGCTGAAGGATGTGAATCTGGTTTTGCCAGGTCAGTGAATATATATGACTCGGCAGACTTGAGTACCTGGACAGGCAATCTACAAGCTTGTATGAACCAAAAGTCTGATGAAGTAAGAAGAGGAAGATATGCCACAATATTTACATGATGATGGAGGAAGAGAAAAATAATTATAACATGTCTGGAACATGCATCAGGGTAAATGCCACCAGCTGGAGACAAACAGGTGACAGATGTACAGAACATGTCGTACCCCTGCTGTAAAGAGAAGAAAACAGACATATCTAGGACGTAATTCACTTGATCTATTTTAGACTAAAAATAGGCAGACCCTAAGTAGGCCAAGAACTTCTTTCCCTCTAGTTATTGAAAATTAAGTTTATGGTGATTTAGCAATAGTGTTATACAGTCCACAGTGGGACAGATGAATCCCATCTTTTCGGTCTTAAATCTAAGATCCTTTCAACAGGGGAAAGTATTCTTTATGGTAGCTGTGTTAGGAATCTTTTATATAGGAGATATGTGTTACACTGCAAAAACAGTTACTGCCAGGTGGAAAGATTCTGTCACTCAGAATAAACCATGATTACTCAAAGACTATCATATCTAATAAAAATATACAGGCCTCTGTCTTCAGAAAGCACCACAAGAATTGCTACCTCAGATGGTATCACCAGATGAAGCTTCCAGTTCTAAACACTACTCGACATTTTGGTCTCCAAAGATTAATATATATAGATCTCAGTATATTAAGTATGTTGACACCATCAAAACATTACTTATTCTAATATTTATGAGGAAATACACATAGTCCTTTTTCCATGAATGAAAACCATTGTAATATCTACAGTGTGAGAACTAGGAACATTTTGATGCACAATTTCTTGAAAATTCAGGGGAAAACTAATATTATACCAGCTCAGAAACTGAGAAACTTCCTGAAGCAAGAATCTGCAGCCAACTGTGAGCCCACAAATACTCCCACCCATCCACTGCAAGAAAATACTTCACAAATTAGTCACCTCATTAAACAAAATGCATATAAATCAAGAAAAATCCTGGCCTTACAATATTTTGGATTATGTACTTGCCACAAAATACAAAATACTAGTTGGAAAAAAATTAGAGAGATAAGGAACAAAGGAAATCTGTAACAAAGCTGCAGCTCTGTTCCTGAGCCCTGTTGCTCTACTCACATGGAATCATCTCGGGCCAACTGGCCATTGTGTCGAGTGGCATTTTCACTCAGGGAACGTTCTCTCTTCAGTCTTCCCACTGAACGGACCTGCATAAGAGAGGAGAAAGAGGGAGATAAGACAAGGAATTCCAGGAGACACTTAATAACTTGCCATTGTAAGTTTGATCTGTCCTCAGATACAAAGGCACATTTTCACAGTGATAAGAAAACAACTGGTGAAAGGATCCGATGCTGGTACACGTAAAACCAAGGTGCAAACTTACTGTGATCCCGTGTGATCTGATGCCAAAAGTATGAACAAACAGAATTCTGAATATGTAAGAGAGCAATGTTATGTTTAATATTACTTCCTATCACCAGAGACAAATATATTTCTACTGTATTTTATGTCTATAGAATATGCAGCTTCATACATATCAATTGATGTGTATCTAATTACAACTTTATTTTTGCAAGTGTTGTTAAGTTTACTGAGCATGGTAACTATCAGCCATATGCCAGTTAAATATGGAACTATAAAATCATAATTAGAACTACTAATAAAAATATTCTAATGTTTTCCCAACTTATGTCATCACCAAGTAGATCTGCACCACAGTAGAGGAAACTATTGGTCATTTCACTTTGTCAAATGCTTCTCAACTAAGGAAAAAGCAAAAGAAGTACTAGCCTCTTCATTCTGAGGTGTCTGCTGCGGAGGCTTTTCTAGGTCCAAAAAATCTAGTGGTCGATCACTAAGAGAAATAACACGGGGAGGAGTTTTCAATGCCAGTGGTTTGAATGGAGTAGACTGAAGAAGGTCAAGATCTGGTGGTCTGGACAATGGAATGTCTCCGCTATTACCTGGAAGAACATCAGCTGTCAATAAAAAGCGAGCTGTTCCGGGGCCTGAGGGCTAATGCTAAAGTTCAAAAAGACATCACATCAGTTACTTCCCCCTCTTTAACAGGGCTTGTTGTATGTTACAAACTATGGTTAAGGCTGTCATAAAGACCACGTTAACTGACACTTACTTGAGCAGTTTCTCTGAGAACAATGATCCAGAGTAATCTTAAGCAACATTAACTGTTATTACAAGTGAGGGCACTTCTACTCTTAATACATAGTTCTATTAAAGGGATATTTATTCAGATGAAGATGTCACTCTTTCAAAGTATAAAATATACGCCTGTCACATATTTTGCAAACTGTAAGGCCCTCAGCAGTTCCCAGTCTGTCTCTGTAAAGCCCACTACCATAAATACTGAAGTATATTGACAGACTCTACCCAATAACAGAGAGATGTTTAACATGATCAGCATTATGATTTAATCAAATCAAACACATTTTGCATCCCCCAACTTGTTATACATCTAGCACATCCCCCAACTTGTTATACCTACCTCAGCTTATAGTTAATGAAGAAAGATCAGGTGTAAATCAATAAATGTTTTGTTTTTCTCCAGAAATGGTTTAGTAAGATGAGAAGCCAGCAATTAAATTTTCTGTTCATAATTCATTCACTAACTGTCTCCATGACAAGCCATTCCAAAACCACTCACAAAACATTTTTAGAGTTTAAGACACTTCCTAAGTCGAAGCTGATGAGCAATAACTGTTTGAAAACCAGAAAGCATTTCACAGGTTTGTCTTTTAAAAATGTATGCGTACATAGTTTTTTTTGTCCCTCCAGAAATTTGGGGAACTAACTTGAATTTCCACCTCCTTTTCTTTTATTGAGATGCAGACATACCTGCCACTACAATCCGCTCTGGAACCTGCATGGTTACACTGGCGTTTGGAAATCCTTCTTGGATGCCCTTCTCTTGGTCAGCATTTTGAGGAGCTACTTTGAGTTTTTCTGGGACCCTCATGCGCTGGCTGATTCCTTCAGTGTATTCCATTTCATACTGAAGGCGATTAATCTCTGCCATCTCGGCAGCTGGGGATGGGAATGCAGCCCCACTCATCCTGGCAAAAGAAAACCAAAAGTTATCATAGCAATACAGGAAACCAGGGGAAAGTGGGTGAAGGAAACTCTTTGTTCTGATTCCTAGGCAAGCAGCAGATAGTCCTACAGAACAGACTTAGTCAGAGAAACAACTCATATGATAAAATTCATAGGAAGAGCAGTCACAAGGAGCTGATGGCAGCGACAGAGACAGCGCTCAAAAGCTGCGCTGAGGGTCCTTGAATTGAGCTGTGACAAAAGAATTGTAGAAATTCTGCCTGTAATACACTGTTCCTGCACTGGCTGGGAGAAAAAGGAAAGCATACAAGGTGGGCAGAGAGAGAATAAGACTTTATTTAAACTTAAAAGGGTTTGCCAATACTTCATAGGTACATTTCCTTGAAAAGGAGGGGAATTTCATATGAAGCAGTGCAGAATTTCCTGAAAACTGGGCTGTGAGCAACTCACAGCAGTCCTGGAAGTCTGATAAAAGACAAAGGCCAAGATAACTGGTTTGAGGTTACATTTAAGGTAGAGAGAAAAAGAAATCCTAGAGCTGCACTTGGAGGCAGGCTGGAAAGGGGCTGCTGATGGCAACTGGGACTGGAAAGAGAACTCAGATGGCTGAGAGAAGTTGTTCATCTGAGCAGTGGCCAGCAGACCTTGTTAATGGCTCAGACAAGATATTATGGTTATGGGCTGGGTTGCAAGAGACGCATCCTGGAGCTGTGTTAGAACAGGGTTGGAAAGGGGCTCCCAGAGGAAGCCGTGAGCTGCACGGACTACTTGGTTGTGAGAAACTTTTCATCCAGACAACAGCTGAGAGGCCTGATCAGTAGCTCACACTGAGATAACAGTTGTTTTTAGGGTTAGGATGGAGACAAATCTATATCTCTATACAGATATGCACACACAGTAGGTAAATACATACAAGGGCCTGGAGTGACAGGACAAGGTGGAAAGGCTTTAAACTGGAAGGGGGAAGATTTAGGTTAGAAATTAGGAAGAAATTCTTCACCATGAGGGTGGGGAGGCCCTGGCTCAGGTTGCCCAGAGAAGTCGTGGCTGCCCCATGCCTGGAAATGTTCAAGGCCAGGTTGGATAGGGCTTTGAGCTCCCTGATCCGGTGGGAGGTGTCCCTACCCATGGCAGGGAGGTTGGAACTGGATGGGCTTTAAGGTCCCTTCCAAGCCAAACCATTCTATGATTCTATGATATAGTTATTCTGGCAAATCCACCTATGGGAAGCACAGCTCCCTCCAGCAAGAAATCTCTTAGTGGTATCACTTGAAGTAGTTCCCCAAACAAAGTGATCCATCCAGGCTTTGCCACTACAATTGTGAGCACATTCTTTTACTATTTTTAGCAGCAAGGCTACGTCTGTTGCTGCCTGAGTGCTTTCAGAAGCTGAACACACAGAATGCTGTGAATAAAACGCCCCAGTGCAAACCATCGATATGGGAGGCAAGACAGACCACAAGCTGATCCTCCCACCATCACGCAGCGGCAACGCTTCCCGTATTTATCAACAGAACCTCAAACTAACAGTAACCTTTAGAAGAAGCACACAGAAGGATCTGGACTGTGTAATGCTATACTAAAGGCACACATTTAGCATATGCAAGATGTCACCCGCTTGCCAATCCATCCTGGGATCCTCGGTGTTGTTTTCAGGACTTCCTATCACCACAGATCAAATGAAAAAATCTTATTCATCTCAAAGTCTCACTGCAGCACAGTAGAACTGAGGGTCAAGAACACAAGAAGGTGACTATTCTACGTAAACTTAAAAAACCCCAACAGTTACCAAGGAAATACCCGAAGTGATGTGGATTTAATCCATCTGTATTAACTCATACTGTTTATATGCATCAAGCAAAAGGAAAGGTGGATGGGGTCTTGAGCAGCCTGGTCTAGTGGGAGGTGTCCCTACTCATGGCAGGGGGGTTGGAACTGGATGACCTTTAAGGTCCCATCCAACTCAAACCATTCTATGATTCTTAGTGGAACAACCAATTTAATTACAAAGAAACACTTTATAGGCGTTTAAGAGGTGCTTAAGTACTTCTGCCACTTGGAAACTCTTTAAAATTTCACATTCAGGGTTTTTTTGTCCCTGCGCTTTGGTCTTGGAAGGTGGGTTCTTGCGAAACGCTGGCTAGATCAGCCAGTGACCAGAACAAAGTACACAATCTCCTAAGACATCTCCACGTTCCAAAACATGCTTTTCATTTCCAAATATGGTCTATAATCAGAAAAAATCATAATGTCAATAAAGAAACCAAGTTTTAAGAAGAACTTGAAGCATCCAGTATAGCTACTGGCAGCAGCTTAAAGAAGAGTTATCGTTCACAAGACTCTACAAAAGGTGTTTTTCTGCTTGTTCCGTTTCTCATTTTGCAATACTTGTTTGGCTCTGATTTTTGCCATTGAGTATTGCTGCTCTGCAGCAGCATTTACCCCACAGCCTCCCTAGTTTGGCACTGCTTTTGTACATAGGGCTGCGTGGCAGCTGCTTTGCGGTAAAACAGACACAGAAAAGGACTGCATTAGAACAGCTGCTTTATAAACTATTTATAACCTAAATATCACTGTGTGGGTTTGGCTGCATTTGCCAAGGACCTATAGATACAATACCTCCATATCTTCCTCCTCTTGCTGACTTCTCATCTGCTTGGCATCACTGAGAACTGTATTTTCTGCTAAAGTGATTTGAATCCACGTCCCATTTTATAAGAGAGCAGCAAAACAAGAAACCGTGAGATTCAGCAACAGGAAACTTTAAATATTTAAATGCAACTTCTTAACAAAACCCGCAACTATTTAAAGAGAAAAGAAACCAAAGGTATGTTTCCAGTAGTATTCTTGTTAGATAAGGCATTTTACAGAAGACAATGATAATAAATCAGGGGGAAAGATTTTAGAATTTGTATTTATAGACCTAAGAAACTCAAAAGAGGAATGAGAATAGAAGTCTGAGAACGGTGAAAAGATAAAAATACAATCACAAATACAGGATAAATAAAGGACAGAGAGCAACTGAAGAACAATCGAGCATCAGTGGCACTTAATGAAAGAAAGGAAGGAGAAAATCCAAAGGTGGATAAGGGAATAGAAAGCAACGGAAGTCACACAAGGTGAATTTTATGTATTCAGAAAGATGGTTCAGAAAGAGGGTACCTCATTCTCCCCTCTCCTAAACAGGAGCAGCAACAGCAGAGATGGGGATGAAGTGATGCACATGCATCTGAGAGGTGACTTTTTGTCAGCATTCTGGCAATAACCAGGCACTGGCCATACCTGTGCAGCAGCTGGGGATGTTACACACGGCTGTCAGAGCTACTCTGAGATATATGAGGATGAGCACTGGGAACAGCCTAGAGGTGCCAGCACTGAGACCGGAGCAGGTTTGACAACCCACACCAAACTCCTTAGAGCTTCTCCCACTATGTTACTGTTGGTTTCTGACACGGCTGCTTTACCGTTAGACACCTAAGCAACACGGAGCTCCTCAGGCTGGTGTCTAGAGAGGCTTCCACAAATAAAAAGGGAAGAGAGAGGAGTACTTAAAACCAAGCTAAGTAAGACCCAAAGGGCCCCATTATGGGATGCTAAACCTACCAGAGCAGACCACAGAGGCATGCGGGACCCGAGGCCATGAGTGACAAAGAACTAATGGAATAGTTTACAGGAAAGGAAGGCAAGGTGTGGACAAGGTGGGGCACTGCTCTGCCCAGCAGTTACGTGTGGTGAGCTCCCAAAACACCACATCCCTTCCCTCAGCTCAGGGGTGACAAGAAAAGGCTGTCAGAAATGAACCAGGGGTTGCACAGCACCAGGGGCCACGTTCACTCAGGTTTGGTTCTCCTCAGCTGGAGGGTTTAACACCTTGGTTTCAATAGAAAAACCACGGGGAGGGGGGCTGGGAACTGGAGAGGAGCCCTGGGGCAGGGGGAGAATCAGGAGCCGTGGGGCAGCGCTGGGGGGGGTGAGGTGCCAGAGGAGAGCCCCAGGAGCCCGAGGGGAGCCCCGGGGTGGGGGTTCAGGAGCCAGCGGAGAGCCTCGAGGCAGGGGGATCAGAGGCCAGAGGAGAGCCCTAGGGCTGGAGGATATTCAGAGACTCGGGTGAGGGGAGGGGGATCAGGAGCTCCGGGGCACGAAGAGTCTTCAAGAGCCAGAGGGGAACCCCGGGGTAGAGAGGGATCAGTAACCCCAGAACTGGAGCCCCGGGCAGGGGGTTCAGGAGCCGGAGGGGAGCATCGCAGCGTGGGGGGGGGAGGATCGGGAACCAGAGGGGAACCCCGGGGCAGGGGGGTGTCGGGAGGCAGAGCGGAGCCCCGTGGCACGGGGGAGTCGGGAGGCGGAGGAGGGGGTGTGGGATCGGGAGCTGGAGGGGAGCCGTGGGAGCCAGATCCTCCCTTGGGGCGGGGGCATCGGGACCCCCGAAGCTGGGGTTCAGGAGCCGGAGGGGAGCCTCGGTGCGGAGGCGCGGGCAGGCTGAGCCCCCGCAGGCCCCTGTCCCGGACTCACCCGCCAGGTGGGCCGGGGTCAGATCCCACCGCGCCGCCCGCTGCTCCCGCGGGGAGGGGGGACCGTTAAGCTACGCGCCGCGCCCGCGGCCCCACCGAGACACAGACACCGGGCCGCCTGTCCCCATCGGGCTTCCGTAGGGGGCTGCCGGGCCGGGGCCGCGCGTCACGTGACCGGCGGAGGGCGGAAACGGAGCCCGGCGGCGCCTCACGTGCGCAGCAGCCGCGGGGCGGCCATGTTGGGTGAGGGCAGGTGGGCGGGCGCGGCAGATCGGGCTGTGTTTGTGCCTGGGGGTCAGGGCAGCGGGGGATTAGAAAGCAGCAGCCTTTATTGCAGCGATGAGCTTATGAGGGGATGGTTCCCATCAACCACGTGTAACGAGACAAGAGCTGGGACAGAATATAGTTCCCCAGAAATCTCATGCATATTCCATTACTTTCCAAGGACTGATTTTAATTCTACTGTGAACTTCACAACAGCCAAATCTCTGCTCATTGGAGCTTTGGAGCCAGCTCTGTCAGGCCTTGCATTTTTAGATAGAGGAAGACTGCAAACAGAGGTTATTACACAAGAAGACACGTCTGTTCAGCACAGACCATGCTGAACACAAGTTTCTCACAGAACAGTGTCTGGAAAAAGGCTGTTTGAAAAATATGCTACAAGAAAACATTATCAGAGGGACATCCTGTCTAACTTTCAAAAAAATCAGTTACTTGAACACATAGAAAACAAATTCTATAGAAAACTAATTATACTTATGCTTAAATTGAAATACTCTACTTTTTGCAGTAGTAACTACTGCTTGTATCATTGTGATGAGCAGAAATGGCCTCAAGTTGCACGAGGGGAGGTTCAGATCACATACCAAGAAAAATGTCTTCACAGAAAGGGTTCTCAGGCACTGGCAGAAGCTTCCCAGGGAGGTGGTTATGTCACCATGGTGCTCAGGGATATGGTTTAGTAGTGTACAAGCATAGTCGGACTTCATGATTTCAAGGGTCTTTTCCAACCAAATGATTCTACGATACCATGTTTCTAGTGGCTTCTCCTCTCTGAATTTCCCTGCCAGGCTGCTGTGCTCTAGGGTCCTTTCCCACCACTCTCTTTTGCCAGTATCTGCCTCTGACACACTTTGAGAAAGTGTGTAGCTTTAGAGTTAGCACGGGGACCTTTCTGAGCAGGCAGAAGTCAGAAATTTAACAGTTCTGTTCCTATTTTTCAGTTTTGACTGGCTTTGAAACAAACAACAAATATGAAATCAGGAATACGCTGGGGCAAAGGGTGTACTTTGCAGCAGGAGACACTGACTGCTCTACCAGGAATTGCTGTGGGCCATCTCAACCCTTCTCCTCGCAGATTATAGACAACCTAGGCCATGAGGTGACAACTCTGCAGAGATCCTGCCCGGTGTTCTTCATGCTGCTTACAGGAGCTGAGTTGCTCCCTCTCACCATCTCCCCTCAGATGGGACGTGGTCCACCTGTGTGGTTTTAAGATGGGGTTGTCTGGAATCAGGAGGTGAGGTGAAACAAATTGGATTTTGGCTGTAAGCTGTGGCGGGAGAGGTCTGTGGGGTTTGTGCATGGAGTCTTCTTGGTCTGGGAAGAAGCCAATGTGCTGCAAAACTTAGGTTTGCTCTGGCCACTTCTGATTACGGTAATGAAAATTTTGATTCAACAACATGTCAGGAAACTTGTCACAAGTGCCATATTGTGGTGTAAGGGCTGGACAACAGCTCTCATAAAATAACAGCTAGAGTTTTCACTGTACTGCAGTGAAAGCTACAGTGAAATGCAACATATTGTGGGAGACTGAACTATGGTATTGTTTATTAAGATTTATGTTAAATGTAAATGTAAAACTGTAAAGGATATGAAATCGCTTACGCAAACAAAAACGACTACCAGATACCGCTTGTGCTAGATAAGATAACCGCCAGATGTCCCAGGAACCGACAGAAACATAAAAAAACCCTAAACAAGGACATAAGAATGAGAGGTCAGCCATGGGACAAGGACTTCAGCAAAAAGGGATCTCTTGAGAACAACCGAAGCATGCGCAGAGTGCTTCCACTATACCACGATTGCAAGAGAAAAAGTGTATAAAAGGAACTGTATGAAGTGCCTATTTACGGCAGTTGGTGGAGCGCAGACTCCCCTGCCGTCCAGCGCTGCTTTTGCTCATATTCTACTTGCTATAATTAATAAATTTTAATTGGATTTCGATCCCTTGTGGTCTCAATTTATTACAATTCTGGTGCCGTGACTCGGATAAGGAAAAGTGAGCTTCGGTCCTCCGGGGAGGCGCCCCGCGTTTATCCGCGGCCCCGCGACCGGCAGCTCACCTCAACCTTACCGACGAACCCAAAATCCTAGAATATTGAGCAAAGGAGGAACCGGTAAAAATCCCATAAACATTCTGTGCACGGGAGTCCGGACGAAGACGCAGGACGCGTGAGTATATTGCGAAATTGTTCGCAGGTTTGCCGTTCGGGCGGGATTGGGTTTCCTGGAATATAACGAACGAGAGGTTCGACATACTGAACCAAGCGAGTGTGGACCCTTAAGTACTGCGTTTCCCATATCCCGCGAGGGACTGGGCCAGAAACAAGGGGAGCGAGTGAGTGTGTGTTTGTGGATATTCCAGAAGATGGGGGCGAAGGGCAGCAAGCCTTCGACTCCCATGGGAAGGGTACCCTCTGTACCTGAGAATACCCCTCTGGCATATATCTTAGACAATTGGAAACATTTTCCTGGGACTGCAGGGAAAAGTAAGCCAAAAATGATAGAATATTGTACTAAGATATGGGGAGGGAAGAGACTTTCAAAGAAAGTTTTTTGGCCAGTTTATGGATCAGAAGAAGATTGGGTAAGGCAACAATTGAATCTCTGGGTAAACACTAAAAAACCCTTTAACCCAGAGGAGAGCCGGTACGCTGCGGTCTGGCTAGAAAAACCCTATCCAACACTTTATCCACTGAATGAAGTTAAAAATAAGCGAACTAAGAGGAGAGAGGAATTAGACGAAGTCTTCCTGACCCCTCCTCCTTATGTCTCCTCGCAGCCACCCACTCCCCCGTCCCCCCCAGTAGTTCCCAAAGCGCCTATTCCGCCGTCAGAATTGGAGCAGGAGGAATCTCCCCCTCCTCCTCGACGTAGAACTAGGAGTCAAAAAGGGGCAACTAACATGTACCCTCTGAGGGAAATGCCCATGGGGGGACCCCAACCTGTTATTGGATATATTTCTGTACCCCTAAATTCGGCTGATTTACGAGATTTCAAAAGAACCGAGATGGGTAGTTTAATTGAAGATCCACTCGGGGTAGCAGAAAGACTAGATCAATTTTTGGGACCAAATCTTTATACCTGGGATGAAATGCAATCCATTCTTGGGCAGTTATTTACTACCGAAGAAAGAGAAATGATTAGGCGGGCTGGAATGAGACTATGGGATGCCCAACATGCCCAAGGACCCCAAGCTGATATTAAGTGGCCACTCCAAAAACCTAACTGGGACAATCAGGACCCGCTGCATAGAACTCATATGCAGGACCTGAGAACTATTGTAATCCAGGGAATTAGAGAAGCATTACCCCGTGGCCAGAATATTAATAAAGCATTTAATGAAATGCAAAAGAAAGATGAAAGCCCTACTGAGTGGCTGGAACGATTAAGGAGAGCACTCCAGCAGTATTCAGGAGTAAATCCTGATGATCCCCTGGGACAGGCACTCCTCAAAACTCAGTTTGTGGCAAAAGCATGGGAAGACATTAGGAAGAAAATTGAAAAATTAGAAGATTGGCATGATAGAGGTTTGGATGAATTATTGAGGGAAGCACAAAAAGTGTATGTGAGACGAGAGGAAGAAAGCAGTAAACGGCAAGTGAGAATGATGTTGGCAGCAGTTAGAGAGGATCGCAGAGGGAGGTCTAATGAACACAGACCTGCTAGAATAAGACAAGGGAATGGAGCAGTGAAGGAGGAACAAGGAGGATGTTGTTTTTATTGTGGAAAGAAAGGGCATATAAAAAAGAATTGCAGAGAAAGGATTAGAGATGAGGGGGTATTGAAAGCAGAATAGGAGAGTCAGGGGCTCTATATCTTAGGGGATCGGAGTCATCGTGAGCCCTTGATAAAACTAAAACTAGGTCCCCATAAACAAGAGTTCACCTTTTTAGTAGATACTGGAGCTGAGAGATCAACCATTAGACAGATACCAGAAGGATGTACAGCGTCCTCTGAAAAAGTGCAAGTAATCGGGGCTAAAGGAGAACCTTTTAAAGTAAGTAAAATTAAAGATGTAATATTTGAGACCGAAAATAAATTCGGGGTAGGTGAACTCTTGTTCGTCCCTGAAGCAGAATTTAATCTACTAGGACGAGACTTAATTATTGAATTACAATTGGAGATCAAGGTAAAAAATCAGGAATTAACAGTGCTAGCTTATCCATTGACTATAGAAGACAGGAAACAAATTGACTCAAATGTCTGGCACTCTCCGGACGCGATTAGCAGATTAGAAATTTCACCGATTAAAATCCAAATTACTGAACCTCACATACCTGTGAGAGTACGGCAGTACCCAATATCCTTAGAGGGACGAAGAGGATTAAAACCAGAGATCGACCGATTATTAGCACAAGGGATTCTAGAACCCTGTATGTCACCTTTTAACACCCCCATACTGCCTGTAAAGAAACCAAATGGGAAGTACCGGCTTGTTCATGATTTACGAGATATAAATAAAAGAACTCTTACCCGGTTCCCTGTAGTGGCGAACCCTTATACATTATTAAGTAGGTTAGGACCTCACAATTCTTGGTATAGTGTAGTGGATTTAAAAGATGCCTTTTGGGCTTGCCCATTGGCAGAAGAGTGCCGTGATTATTTCGCCTTTGAGTGGGAAGATCCTGAAACACGCCGCAGGCAGCAATTAAGGTGGACTGTACTTCCACAAGGGTTCACAGAATCCCCTAACTTGTTTGGACAAGCTCTGGAAGAAATCCTGAGAGAGTATCAGGTACAGGAGGGGAATGTCCTGTTACAATATGTAGATGACCTGCTTATAGCAGGAACAGATAAAGAAGAGGTCAGGAAGGAAACAATTAATCTCTTAAACTTTCTTGCACAAAAAGGGTTACGGGTATCACAGGAGAAGTTACAATTTGTGGAGGAAAAAGTGAAATATTTGGGGCATTATTTGTTTAATGGGAAGAAAATACTCGACCCAGAGCGTATTAAAGGAATTTTGGAATTGCCCATGCCTGTTACTAAAAGGCAAATCCGGCAGGCATTGGGGCTATTTGGGTATTGTAGACAATGGATAGAAAATTATAGTTTTAAAGTAAAATTTTTATATAAACAACTGTCAGAGGATAAGATACCTAAATGGACCTCTCAGGACCAAGAACAGTTTGCCAGCCTAAAAAGGGAATTAAGTCAAGCACCAGTATTAAGTCTCCCGGATTTAAAACGACCATTTCATTTATTTGTTAACATACATGAAGGAACAGCATTTGGAGTATTAACACAGGATTGGGCTGGACAGAAGAAGCCGGTGGCATATCTATCAAAGATTTTAGACCCCGTAAGCAAGGGTTGGCCAAGTTGTTTACAGATCATTGTTGCCGCTGCTTTATTACTGGAAGAAACAAATCGTGTTACCTTTAATGGGGAAGTTGTCTTATACGCGCCTCATAACATAAGGGGAGTGTTACAACAGAAGGCAGACAAGTGGCTTACAGATAGCCGACTATTGAAGTATGAGGGAATACTTATAGAATCTCCAAAGTTATCCCTAAAGACTATTGGGGCGGTTAACCCTGCTGAATTTTTGTACCCAGGAGAAAGTACTGATTTATTGCATGATTGTTTTCAAACAATTGAACAACAGACTCGCATTAGGCCAGATCTAGAGGAAGAAGAGTTACAACGTGGAGAGGTTTTGTTTATAGATGGGTCATCACGAATAGTAGAAGGAAAACGATTGTCTGGATATGCCATTGTAAAATTGGAAAAAGGAGAATTTAAGATAATAGAGTCAGGCCCACTGAGTGCCAGTTGGTCAGCTCAAGCCTGTGAGCTATATGCATTATGGAAAGCATTAAGGCTATTAGAGGGAAAAGATGGGACTATATATACAGACTCACGATATGCATTTGGGGTGGTACACACCTTTGGGAAAATATGGGAAGAAAGAGGATTTGTAAATTCTCAGGGAAAAGAACTGATCCACCCGGAATTAATCCGACGAGTCCTGGAGGCATTAAAAACTCCAAATAAAATAGCGGTGGTACATATCAAAGGACATCAGCGAGGTACGAGTTATCAAATCAGGGGAAACAATGCAGCTGATACAGAAGCCAAGCGAGTGGCGGGCAACTACAGTACAATCTTGGCTATACAACAGACACAGATTGATAAATCTCTTAGTTTTGGACCTGTAGAGAAAGAGAAATTGAGACAAATGGGAGCTAAAGAGCAGAATAATAAGTACCTATTACCAGATGGGAGAGAAGTTTTACCTAAAGGTATGGCATTTGAGATATTTTCTAAAATACACAGTAAAACACACTGGGGAACCCAAGCATTAGTTGATCACTTTAATCAACTGTTTGCCTGTGTGGGTGTATATAACGTAGCGAAAGCAGTTACAGCAGCTTGCGAAACTTGTCAAAAGGTAAATAGGAGCAATATGAGGCAAAAGCCTTTTGGAGGACGTTCCCCAGCATACAGGCCCTTTTCACACATACAAGTGGATTTTACTGAACTACCCAAAGTAGGGCGTTACAAATACTTGTTGGTAATGGTGGATCATTTAACCCATTATGTAGAGGCTTTTCCTACCTCTAGAGCAACTGCTAACCAAGTTACCAAAGTGTTACTCGAACATATTATACCTCGATACGGAGTAACTGAAGTAATAGACTCAGATAGGGGAACACATTTTGTGTCAAAAATAATTAGAGATTTAACAGAGAGCTTGGGTATAAAATGGGAATACCATACACCATGGCATCCACAAAGCTCAGGTAAAGTTGAAAGAATGAACGGAGAAATCAAAACTATTTTAACCAAATTAATGATAGAAACCAAATTATCATGGATTAAGTGCCTACCCATGGCGCTGTTGATTCTAAGGACCAGACCTCGAGCAGATTTAGGGATATCAGCATTTGAAATGGTGTATGGAATGCCCTACAGAATTGAAAGTCCGCAAACAAATGTTTTAATTCGTGACCGTGTGATTAATGAATACATTTCGCAATTAGCAGGACATCGCAACAAGCTTTGGGAAAGTGGACTGATTGTACAACGGCCTCCGTTGGATTTAAAGATTCACAATATTAAACCTGGAGATTGGATATTAGTCAAAGTGTGGAAAGAGGAAACCCTGAAACCCAGTTGGGAGGGACCTTACCTTGTTTTGCTCACCACAGAAACAGCCATCCGAACTGCCCAACGTGGATGGACGCATGCTAGCCGTGTGAAGGGACCCGTAAACCCACCACAGTGGAAAGTCGTCAGCTCACCTGGAAACACCAAGCTTGTACTAAAGCGATAAGTAATGATACAAACTGTATTTCAGTATTTTCTAGGATTGCCTGTTGGGGTACAGTGTGTTATAGGACTAATATTTGCAGTTATTGTGTCGTTGATTGTGTATTATTTATGGAAAATTGTTAAGTGGGAAAAAGGGCTATGTTGAATCAATGTCAGTTTCGATGTGTGAAACTTTTTGGGACTGGCTACGAAGGTTTTGTTATTTGAAGGAAACATCGACCATCGACCCTGCCAACATTCTCTATATCTCGGACGTAATAGTTAAGTGTGGAAAAACAGGTTGCAATTGTTACCCGTTTGTATGTTTTAAGTGCAAAAGGTGTCAAGAAAAGTGGTGGCAACACTGTAGAGAAGGATATCCTCCTCGAGGGGTGTGTAGCAGTTGCTACACGAAAGAACGAGAATTTACTGATTGGGCATTAAAAGCAATTGAGAGCCAAATTTCCAAATTGGACCGCTGACGCCTATGGTATTAATCCTGAGTACTATTGTTACCACCCTCAGGAACGGATACCATTGATAAATGATATTGTCGCAGTCCAGTGTAGACTGGAAATCAAGGCTGTTATGTATACTGTCTAACCAAGTGTAAGAGGCATATTCCTGACAGGGACTCTTGCTGCCGAGAAGATGGTAAACCCCGTGTCTGGCTGCAACCCAGTCGACGGGCGAGACAGAGGAGGAAAACCCACCAAAGGAAAGAGCCTGCAACTTGGAATGTACAAGCAGCCTTGGCTGAACTTCCACAGGACTGGTAAAAATTCAAATTTAAAACAAAAACAATACCCTCTTGGAACACTTCTTTTCTTGTACACTTTTAGTACATTAATCCTACCCACTATAGCAGAGAATCCACATGAACCTATGATCTGGAAATTATATAATTTAGAAAAACCACAAGCAATTCAGAATATTACAACCCCAGGGGAAATAAATTTCCTAGTACCGTTAACCAACATGATTTTGAGCCGCAGGGATTGGGCAGATCTATGTAGAGCATTCTATATATGCCCAGCGTCGAACCCTGGTAAAGGATACTGCAATTTGCCAGGCCATTTTTTCTGTGGTTATTGGGGTTGTGAAACTTGGGCCTCTAATTGGGTAACTACAGGAGATAAATATCTAGACCTCGGATGGAAACCTGAGGGATGTATCAGACCATACATTGGGAATGATGGAAATATATATGGGCATTGTGATTTACCAAACTCTTGTAAAAACATTAGCATCAAAGTAAAAAGCCCTAATGATGATTCCTGGTTAGTTGGAAAAATATGGGGAATTAGGTTTTTGGATCCGGGAACAGATAGAGGGAGTATGTTTAAAATAGTAAAAGAACGACTCCCCCATGATCCTCGGCCAATAGGACCAAATCCGGCCCTAAATCCATCCAGTCTCAGTCTCCCTGAAGAAAAAGTGGTTCCTGTCGTGGTCCCAACCGCCTATCCAAACTCCATTTCAGAAGTATCAAAGTATACTGGGACGGAAGCGCCCCAGTCCAAGGATCTAGATTTGGCTGAGTCTAAAGATCCCTTGTGGAATCTAATGCAAGTCTCCTATCGAGTCCTTAATGAAAGCAAGCCAAATTTGACAATAGACTGTTGGTTATGTTATAATGTTAGGCCACCCTATTTTGAGGCAATTGGTAAACCAGATCAGATTCGATGGGCTAGTGGTTCCAATCCACAAGAATGTCCATGGGATGACCAGAGAAACCATACGCAGGGGATTACCATTCAACTAGTAACAGGTCAAGGAAGATGCATTGGTACGGTGCCTAAAAGATATCAATTCTTGTGTAACGAAACAATTCCTAACACCAGAATAGAAAAACATAAGAATAGAAATCACAAATGGGCTATTCCAACATCGGGGGCTAAATGGGTTTGCTCGGATATCGGAATAACTCCTTGTCTATCTCTAAACGTGTTTGATCAATCTCAGTTTTGTGTACAAGTAGTTATTGTTCCTCGTTTAATCTATCACACCTCTGAGGAGATATTACCCTACTTCGAAGGAGACCTGAACAGACAAAAACGAGAACCAATTACAGCAATAACCTTAGCTACGTTATTGATAGCGGGCGGAGTTGGAGCAGGTACAGGCATAGCTTCCCTAGTAAAAGGTCAGGAATTACGAAATTTGCAGATGGCTGTAGATGAGGATTTAGCGAGAATAGAACAATCTATTGACAGTTTAGCCGCTTCAGTACAGTCCTTATCAGAGGTAGTGCTGCAGAACAGAAGAGGATTAGATCTACTGTTTTTAAAGGAAGGAGGATTATGTGTAGCTCTGAAAGAGGAATGTTGTTCTTTTGCTGATCATACGGGAATAGTCCGAGACACCATGTCCGAACTCCGGAAAAGGTTGGACCAACGTAAGAAGGATCGTGAGGCGGGTAGGTCATGGTATGAAAATTGGTTTAATGTTTCACCTTGGTTGACCACTTTATTGTCTGCTTTAGCAGGACCGCTTATTATATTGATTTTAGGACTTATATTTGGGCCTTGTGTATTACGCTATATTTTACGTTTTATTAGGGAACGGTTTGACATTGCTAAATTGCTTATTTTAACTACAGAATCTAGAACAGGATATAGAAATGTGCCTACTAACGAGGATGAAGAGTATTGTAAATACAATATGCGACATGAAAACTCTTGTAGTTGTGAGGTACTACATTGCGAAAGTTATGATAAATATCGGGAATGTGGAAAAAGGTTTGCTTGCAGCGCCGAGAATGAAAACAGCGTTTAATAAACAATAAA